>JAVTVY010032130.1:0-13204 GCA_036873755.1 Hanleya hanleyi
AAAAAAATAAAAATCAAACTTCGTACACTAGATGTTGATATCGATGTGCAAAATAACCTTTTTGGCGTTAGAGGCGTCCCTAGTGGACCAATCGGGTCGAGTGAGGTATTAAATTGAAGGTAACGTGAAGGAGCATCTGATAGACTGGGTGTGGGCTTGAATTAGGGTAATTCTGCGCATGCGCAAAGATAATATGAAAAATATCAATGTTCAAAAATAGCCTGTTTGAGGTTAGAGGCGTCCCTAATGGTGCAATCGGGTCGAATGAGGTATCAAATTGAAGGTAACGTGAAGGCGCATCTGATAGACTGGGTGTGGGTTGAACTATCAGCATTCTGCGCATGCGTAATCTTCAAACACCTTTTTTTTTGGAGTTAGAGGCGCCCCTAGTGGCCCAATGGAGTCGAGTGAGGTATCAATCTGAAACATTTCACGTCAGCTTCAATTTGACACCTCACTCGACCCACTACCTGCAAAATAAAAATAATCCTCGCACACCAGGTTTTGCTATCGAACTGCAAAATAACCTTTTTGATGTTAGGGGCGCCCCCTAGTGGCCCGATGGAGCCGAGTGAGGTATCAATGTGAAGGTGAGATGAAGGGCCATCTGATGGACTGGTGTGGGTTGAACTATCACCATTCTGCGCATGCGCAAGAATGGAAATAGACGTTTTTGGAGCTATTTGACTATTAAAAAAGGAAAAAAGTTCCGAAAATTGTATAAGTCTCATCCCATGTCAAACAAGTGCAATTGACCGCCATCTTGAATCCGACCACCCCTAACCTAGAAAAAACAAGCCGCCATCTTGAAAATATGCAAATGAGGACGAGCGAAACAAGTGCAATTGACCTTGACCTACAAAAAAAACAGGCCGCCATCTTGAATCCGACCACCCCTAACCTAGAAAAAAACAGGCCGCCATCTTGAAAATAGGCAAATGAGGCGCGAAACAAGTGCAAGTGACCTTGACCTACAAAAACAGGCCGCCATCTTGAATCCGACCACCCCTAACCTAGAAAAAACAGGCCGCCATCTTGAAAACAGTGGGGAAAAACCCAGAGACCTCATTTGCATATTTTCAGGGGGACAACAGGCCGCCATCTTGAAGCCGACCACCCCTAACCCAGAAAAAACAAGCCGCCATCTTGAAAACAGTGGGGAAAAACCCAGAGACCTCATTTGCATATTTTCAGAGGGGACAACAGGCCGCCATCTTGAATCCGACCACCCCTAACCTAGAAAAAACAGGCCGCCATCTTGAAAATATGCAAATGAGGACCGTGAAAACAAGTGCAATTGACCGCACCCTACAAAAACAGGCCGCCATCTTGAATCCGACCACCCCTAACCTAGAAAAAACAGGCCGCCATCTTGAAAATAGGCAAATGAGGCGCGAAACAAGTGCAAGTGTCCTTGACCTACAAAAACAGGCCGCCATCTTGAATCCGACCACCCCTAACCTAGAAAAAACAGGCCGCCATCTTGAAAATATGCAAATGAAGGGTCAAACAAGTGCAATTGGCCGCCATCTTGAATACGACCACCCCTAACCTACAAAAACAAGCCGCCATCTTGAATATACCCAATGCACCCAATGACCTCATTTGCATAAAAGGCCACGCCCACTCATTTGCATAAACTCACGCATGCGCACGCCCACAAATGACGTCATCGCGCATGCGCAGTGGGGGGGTTTACGTGACGGATACCGTAGCTATACTACTATCACGTAATGTTGAAATAGATCATGCGACGGAGGCTGACGACAAAGAGCTATAGTCGTAAATAACCTACAGGTTAGAATTGCGATATGGATGAATCAATCTATATTTTTAATTAGGGAATTCGCAGACCAAAAGATCTCAGTCCTCGGCTTGGTGCTCAGCAGGAAGAGAATATATCAAGGACTGGTGACCCGGAGTCCGGATAAGGTGATATGAAGAAAAAATGTAGAAAGCTACGTTAAAATCCTTTTCACTCGCTTTCAGTCCTAGGGAATTTAGATCGTCTTCCATGCTTTTCTATGACAATGACTATTATAATTTTGTGTATAGCAAATCGTTTTGGAATTTATTCATTTATTTTTAATATCGAAAATTCTTTTTTTGATATCAAAAATAAATGTGCGCCTTTTTGGTATTTAGTCGGATAACTATCACGAAAACTATCTTGCTATCAACAATTTTGTTTTTATATAAAAATTCTTTTCTTATATATCAAAAAAGAATTGTTGATATTTTTCGTATCAAAAAAACATAAATTTTGGTATAAAAAATTCGTTTATTTTTTATATCAAAATTTATATATTTATTTTTTTTATCAAAAATTGTTGAACACTTACACTAATGGAACTATGGGAAGCCGTTTTGGTATTTATTCAGTTATTTTTGATATATAAAAAAAAAATTATATCAGAACGGCTTGCCATATATATGCACTAGGAAAGCAAGCCTTGGCCAGCCATGGGTTGAAAGATAGCCAGCGGACTAAATTCCCCACAATCCATTATTATACCTCTTGAGTGATTGAGTGAGTAAGTGAGTATGATTTAACGTCGCTTTCAAAAATCTTTCAGTCATATCTGCACGTTTTGGTCCAATTACTTTTTCACACCCGGGATCCCAAGGTTTGGGTCCAATTCCTTTTCACATCCGGGTATACCGCTGCAATAGTCATCAGAGGGCTCTGATATTTCAATGGCCGCAGGTGATGCAGGTGATGTGTTTGTCAGGCGAAGCGCGTGAGGTCAGCGGGTCAATATTGTGATCACGTGCAGATTGCTATTTATTATTTACATGTCCCGGAGGAGCAATTCCGTTTCTTTTTCCATCAGGAAGACCACATTCTCACCATATCTTTTAAATTTTAAATGTCTAATTATTATTTTTCTTTTCAGTCGATTGTTTCATATTTATTGACAGTTTTGCGCTCGTGGACAATATGTGCCGGAAGAAAGGCCAACTCTAAGGATCAAACTATGTAAAGATTGAAAGATGAGTTGGACGAATAACGACTTTATAGTTTGAGACAAAATGACCTAAACTATACTGGGAAATATATACTATACTGTTTAAAATGAAATTAAAGCACGAGTAGCAGTTGTGAAAACGCTTCTTGTATCAAAATTAACTCAATTTTTCACGTTACCAAATCACCCAACTACTAGTGTCGGTAATTTGGAATGTACTCTTTCTAGCCCCCCCCCCCCCCCTTGCAAAATGGCCCCGATAAAATGAAGGAAACAGCCACTGCACAAGACTATAGCAAAGGCGAAATTGGAAATGATAGATAATGAAGCGTTGATAAAATCATTGAAATGACCGGTATGTTTACGACCCAGTCTGCATGGGAGAATGTGGCCACGATAATTTAATACATGTGTGTCGTTTTCTAATAAATACCTCCTAAGAAAACGCCCGAGTATGATTTTTGCATATTTTACGGTGTAATTAAAACAGCGAAAGATTCGTTTTATCTCCAATGTGGTTCAACGATGGCACAAAACATCCTCGAGAGCCAGTGTATCGATCGATCTGTTAGGATACACTAACTGGCTTGGTTAGTTAACCATAGCAGTTTTAGATATTAATAGATCCAGCTGTTTCCTCTGAATCAAATAAATCAGTGAACGCCCTAAGCTAGCTGATTACGCCAATCCGCTGCAAGGCATGAAATGCAACAGGTTTGAATTTAGTCGCTGGCTATTTTGAGGTCGGGCTGAAATTGAAATCGAAAGTCAAAGCAAAATCCACAGGCTTGGAATACCTAAGAGATTGTATAATAGAGCCAACGATTCAAGAACTCATTCGAATCACGAAAAATGTCCAGGTAAACCCTCTCCGAGGATTTAGGATTTACCTGGACGTGTGAAGATTGGCACAAAACACTTGGGTCGGATGTGTAAATGATCTCCGATTGCGGGATGGTCTATGACTCGACTTACACTCTAGCGGTCAGAGATATACGAGATTATTATATCTCCGACCCCCGTATCCTTATCTCGTTCGAAAGTAGTATGTTAAGTGAAAATCTTCGCGGATCTATAGCGGAAGAATCAATTGGTGGAAGGAATGTGGTAGAGGTTGACCTTTGACATTGGGTTGTCATGGCAACTACTGGTCACCTGACTGGTTCGACGTAATTTCCGGTCAAGTGATTGGCGGAGTATACTCCCTCTCCTCCCGACTTTCGCTATTCACTTCCTTAACTGTTTAACAAATTGTCGGATTTATCTCAAAGGAGATGGTACAATAAGGCGGCATCGGTGCGGTTGGAAAAAATAAACGTCGTAAAACAACATTGCGTTTTAATGCAACGGCAGGATCCCTTGGAGCAAAAAATATTTTCCAGCAGTGGAGATAAAAGGCCACCGCACATAACCAGGTTAAATGACTTTTTGATTCAAGGGGTTCTCTTCGTGCCTAAATGTGTGTTTGAATAACATTATTCAGACCCGTTTTGTTTGTTGGTGTTCAGCATAATCGTTGTGTCATTTGTTGCGAGTATTCGGGCATACTTGAATAACTGAAATTGCACGGACATGGGAAATATTTGTTTCCCTCATAATTATCTTCATCCCGAACTTCGAGATATTTATCTTGTACCCCTAGAGCATCATGTCGGACTCCGATATCTTCATCGCGGAGACCGACATACTTATCTCAGATCCCGAGATCTCTATCTCGTTCAAAAGTAGTATGTGAAATGAAAATCTTCGTGGATCTGTGGTGGAGGGTGACCTTTGACATTGAGTTGTCATGACAACTGCTTGTCACGTGACTGGTTCGACGTAATTTCCGGTCAAGTGATTGGCGTAAGACTGCAAACATGGGTTTCCGGAAAAGAATCCGGAAAAATGAAATTCACAGCGAAAAAAAAATGATGACAACGAACACACAGTAAAGTAGATGATGGAGTAAGATTTAAAGTCGTTTCCCACAATGTTTCAGTCATCATTACAAGCGTCAGATCCGCCGTTCATAATTCAGCCGTCGTCCATTAAAGAATATCCGCGTCCATAATCCAAAGACTTATTCAATATTCCATATAACAGCATTAGATACAAATTCAAAAAGACAATCATAGTATACATAAACATAGGCTGGATTGCTGCAATACAGAAGCGGCTAGCAGTTTTCAAATGATGACGGCAAGACATCATGATGTTCCAAAAATATCAAATTCGTATCGCTGATCAGTTTTCTTAGTTCATATGATATTCGTTATAAAGTCGTCGTCAAGAGAATGAGATATCTCAGTCACGCTTTGTTTGTGACTGTTCATATGAAGACGACGAGGATGTTGAAGTACACTGGTTAAGGGGAATTAGACACAGGTTACGAAACGTAAAATCATAGATCTTGCACGCTAAGCTCGTATTTTGTTATAAGCATGCGATAAGTATCGCCAGATTTGAGAAACTTTTAGTTTAGGCGCTTGGTGGTATAACCCTGTTTTATAAGTTTCTGCAATAATGTTTTGTGGCGTTGATTAAAATCGTCACATTTAACAACAGGATCTAGAAAATGCTATACTAGGCGAGCTATGTATACGCCATATGCAGTATATGCCGTATATCACGAAGGTACCCACATAGCATATTATCCTGGCCACTGATTAACCCAGTCAGTAGAGCACCCGGTTACCCATCCAAGTATTGACAGGGTTACACACAATAATGGTCTAGGTGGGTTATACCTGTGGTCATTTTCGGTTCGAGGTCACTCATGTGACTGGCGAGTGGGTGCAAAACGAAGATTGCTGGGAAACTCCGGAAAAACGGACTTGACAGCGGATCATCATAACCATGATAACACGCGTGTGTCAGGATTGTTGTCCGGTGCCTGTTTTAACTGCTGGTCCACACTTGTGGGGCGTGGGTTCGAATCTGACTTTGTTGTAGTGCAACATGTAAATCTATTGAACATATCCACCACTATGTATGGATACATTTTGATCATGATAGGCAGCTTTGTCAGGATGGCCGTGTGGTCCAGGGCGTCAGTCTCAAGATCCATGCTATTTCCGTCACTGGAGGTATTATTATTTTGGTCTGCACATGCGGCTATGGGTTCGAATCCCACTCCTGACATGCATCATTTTCTGGTCAAAATAACCAAATCCAGCGCTTGTACCTTGTACCCTACAGGCGGGGTAACTCGACCAAGAAAGACAGACACATCATGCCCTACCCGCAACACCCTATGACGCATGTCTGGTTCCAGAGTCTCGTTTGGCGAAACCATGATTCGTCTGAACGTTCGACTTCCGGTTGCGCATGAGCAATACATCCACGAAAACCCAACCGCGACAAGTCCAGACCCTCTGGTATACACATGGCACTAGTTACCCCAATGAAGTAGTGTATTGAAGTTTCATCCATCCGAGTGCGCATTCGACCGCGTCTGCGCCTTTTCTACTAATCCTGGGTGCGCATGCTCACCGTGACGTGAAAGTCACACCATGATCAGCTTAATAATAGATTTACATAGAATCCCCAACATTGGGCCCAGTATACCTCAGATAGTCCCACATTATACCCGGAGTATTTATTTATTTATTTATTTATTCAGATTCAAGTTCATACAGGCCCGAGAGCCCAGTTACAGAACTGATAACAAAGATATAACAACTAAATTAAGATATATACATGAATATACAAACTGCAATTAATAAAAAAACAGGTTTTCATTAATTAAATGCCATAAGGGTATATCTATAAAAGAATTGATCTAAGCTAAATTAAGATACATATGGAGGAAAACGAGATTCAATTAATTAAAAAAAAAAAAAAAAAAAAAAAAAAAAATCTCATTGATTAAATGTCATAAGATATACATAGAGCATTAAAATAGAACGTTTTTCAACTGTGATTTAAATTTGCCGAAACTGTTAAAAATATCTAGGTTGGGGGACTTATCATACAATTCGTTAAAAAGATTCTGGGCAAATGGTAAAAAACTATATTTTCGGACATCTATACGACAGTTTCTAGGTTTAAAAATCATGATTCTGCGCAACTGCCTTGTCGGCGCATTAAAACAGATCTGAGAAGTCAAATAAAAACAATCAATAAAACTATGAATACACTTATATAAAAACGATAGTTGTAAAAACTGTCTTCTCATTTCAAGCGTAAGGTAATAGTGTATAGGTTTTTCATCCATCTGCTTTTTATCTACCACTGATGACGTCACATTCACGTAGACATCACTCAATTCTCATTTTATCGCTTACGCTAAAAATACCCAAGTCTTTGTCTACATCACAACAGCTTCTCGCCATCAATTTGAATCATGTATAGCCAGTTGAACGCCAGAACCTCCATAACAGACCTTCCTGTCGAGGACGCCTGCACACGATGACGTCATCGGCTAAAATCAACCAATGGCCCTGAAACCACTTCAGTCGTACTCCACAACGCCAGCTCGATCAATAGCATCCCACACCATAGACTTTGCTCCACAAGAGCATGCTGATTCATAGTTGTAATGTCTGCCAACACAGTTATTTTTAAAGTCAGTTTTCCGGATATTTTCTAGACTCCTAGATTTCCATTTTGGGTAGTCCAACTTCCTTCACATTTAGGGCCCCTAAATATTTCTCTTGCCTCTTAAGCTACAGGGTTGAAACTTACCACACTATACCCAAATCCAAGATGGCTGCTTTGATGACGTCACCATGACCTCATATTCAAAACAGGCATTATTGGGTCGATTTTTTGTTCAGATTTTTCGATTTTTTTATTTATGTGTTTTCTTTGCATGACAGAACTGCATAAATTAGTAAACGAAAGTCTGGTGTGAAATGAAATAGTTTTCGTCAAATTTTCGAAAAAAAGGAATTTGAAGAAAAATGACAACAAATTTACTTTTCTGGTATACCCCACATGGCCGCCATCTTGAATATACCTATGATGCTATACTCGTGGGGTTATGCAAATAGACTCAAAATGACTCCAATATGATAAACTGAAAACTCGCGGAGGGTTAGCTATTGTTTTTTTTCGTAGCTCCGGAGATAGGGGAGAACGTTTGGTAGGGTGAGGTGGGGCATGATAGCCCCCCCCCCCCCCTCCCCATAGGCCAGATAGGGTTAAGGTTGGGGTTAAGAATACCTTCATCTAGGAAGTAGCCGCATCGGTTTCATTTTAACAGAGGCACCCGCAATTTTTTAAATAATATATTAATAAATCATTCCAAAATATTTGTTTGAACAGCTATTCTGTTTATGATTCCTCCATGAACCGATAGCTCCTGCGTATGTGTGCATTAGAAAGTTAATTTTCTAGTAAAATAGAATATAACAAAAACCAATTGTGAGGGCCTTTTTACTTACCGAAAGTTCTCTGGACCAACACGCCCCGAGTGGAACAAGGGAGATAATCCTTTCCGAATTAGGCTGTACAATCTCACTCTCCGCACAGGAAAGAAGAACTGGAACAGGGAAGGTCGCAAGAGGATAATTCTCTCAATAGCAGGTAAAATCATAGGACTAGAGATTGGTAATACCTCAAATTGACGACTGGAGCGAAACCGGTCGCCCATGTTTTAGAAACTCTTTAAAACTCTTCAAAATCTTTGAAACTCACCATCGAGGGGAGAATAATGAGTCTTCTAGATTTTATTTCTAAGATATTCATCAGTTTGAAGAAAAACGTATATACAATAGATCCAAATAAAGATCTCAGTAGGTGATCTCTTCTCCCAAGAGAAGAGTTACAGTATTATCTGTATATTACTGTCCAAATAAATAACGACCCCTTCCTCCTATATGGCACTCTTCCCAGCTTCCCGAAATTTTCTGCAGCTGATGAACTGACCCCTCCGCGGTTGAAATATTTTCTCCGGGATGGAGATCATTTTCTACGCGGTGGAAATATTTTTTCCGCGGTGGAAATATTTTATCCCCGGTGAAAACATATTCTCCGCGGTGGAAATATTTTCTCGGCGGTGGAAATAATTATCTTTGCGGTGGAAATATATTCTCAGCGGTGAAAATATTCTCTCCGCGTAGACTGGCCGCAGTGGATGGGTACTCCACTCTCCGCGGTGAAAATAATTTTCTCCGCGGTGGAAATATTTTCTCCGCCGTGGAAATAATTTTCTCCAAGGTGGAAATATTTTCTCCAAGGTGGAAATATTTTCCCCGCGGTGAAAACATTTTCCCCGCGGTGAAAACATTTTCTCCGCGGTTGAAATATTTTCTCTGCAGTTGAAATATTTTCCCCGCGGTGGAAAAAAATTTCTCCGCCGTGGAAATATATTTCCTCCGGGTTGGAAACATTTTCTCCGCGGTTGAAAGATTTTCTCCGGTTGAAATATTTTCTCCGCGGTGGAAATACACATGACTTTCCTGAGCCTGGCACTTTTCTGGTCGGTAAACAAATTTTCAAAGTACAAAGTACGGTGGCTTATTGGTGCCATATTATAAAACGTCTAATTTTCTATATGAAACGTCGTATTATTTGTATCGTTTTTACTGTGATGAGGATAATCGCACAGAAAATGCAGAACGAATCACAATGAAAATTAGAAAATCACACGAAAAATGCGGAATCACAATGGATATCATTTTTCCGCGGTTGAAATATTTTCTCCGCCGTGAAAATATTTTCTCCGCAGTGAAAATATTTTATCCGCGGTGAAAACATTTTCTCCGCGGTTGAAATATTTTCTCGGCGGTGAAAATAATTTTATTTGCGGTTGAAATATATTCTCAGCAGCAGAAATATTCTCTCCGCGTAGACTGGTCGCAGTGGATAGGTACTAGTCTACTCTCCGCGGTGGAAATAATTTTCTCCGCGGTGGAAATATTTTCTTCGCGATGGATATATTATTTCCGCCGTGGAAATAATTTTCTCCGCGGTGGAAATATTCTCATATTTTCTCCGCGGTGAAAACATTTTCTCCGCGGTTGAAATATTTTCTCCGCGGTGGAAAAACTTTTCTCCGCCGTGGAAATATATTTCCTCCGGGTTGGAAACATTTTCTCCGCGGTTGAAAATTTTCTCCGGGTGAAAACATTTTCTCCGCGGTTGAAATATTTTCTCCGCGGTTCAAATATTTTCTCCGCGGTGGAAATATTTTCTACGCGGTGAAAACATTTTCTCCGCGGTCGAATGTTTTCTCCGCGGTGGAAATAATTTTCTCCGCAGTGGAAATACACGTGACTTTCCTGAGCCTGGCACTTTTCTGGTCGGTAAACAAAATGGTGGATATTTGTACGGTGGCTTATTCGTGCCATATTATAAAACGTCTAATTTTCTATATGAAACGTCGTATTATCTGTATCGTTTTTACTTTGGAAAGGATAATCGGTAATTTGGAATGTGCTCTTTCTAGCCTCCCCCTTGCAAAATGGCCCCGATAAAATGAAGGAAACAGCCACTGCACAAGACTATAGCAAAGGCGAAATTGGAAATGATAGATAATGAAGCGCTCATAAAATCATTGAAATAACCGGTATGTTTACAACTCAGTCTGCATGGGAGAATGTGACCCCGATAATTTAATACATGTGTGTCGTTTTCTAATAAATACCTCCTAAGAAAACGCCCGAGTATGATTTTTGCATATTTTACGGTGTAATTAAAACAGCGAAAGATTCTTTTTATCTCCAATGTGGTTTAACGATGGCACAAAACATCCTCGAGAGCCAGTGTATCGATCGATCTGTTAGGATACACTAACTGGCTTGGTTAGTTACCCATAGCAGTTTTAGATATTAATAGATCCAGCTGTTTCCTCTGAATCAAATAAATCAGTGAACGCGCCTCCTATATTGCACTCTTCCCAGCTTCCCGAAATATTTTCTCGGCGGTGGAAATAATTATCTTTGCGGTGGAAATATATTCTCAGCGGTGAAAATATTCTCTCCGCGTAGGCTGGCCGCAGTGGATGGGTACTCTACTCTCCGCGGTGAAAATAATTTTCTCCGCGGTGGAAATATTTTCTCCGACGTGGAAATAATTTTCTCCATGGTGGAAATATTTTCCCCGCGGTGAAAACATTTTCTCCGCGGTTGAAACATTTTCTCCGCGGTTGAAATATTTTCTCCGCGGTGGAAATTTTTTTCTCCGCTGTGGAAATATATTTCCTCCGGGTTGGAAACATTTTCTCCGCGGTGAAAACATTTTCTCCGAGGTGGAAATATTTTTTGCGCGGTGAAAACATTTTCTCCGCGGTGGAAATAATTTTTCTGCGGTGAAAACATTTTCTCCGCGGTGGAAAATTTTCTCGGCGGTGGAAATAATTTTCTCCGCGGTGGAAATATTTTCTCCGCGGTGGAAATATTTTCTCCTCGGTGGAAATATTTTCTCCGCGGTGGAAATAGTTTTGTTTCCGCTGTGGAAATACATGTGACTTTCCCAAACCTAGCATTTTTCTGGCCGGTAAACAAAATGGTGAATATTTGGAAGCGAGGCTTAGGAAAGTCACGTGTATTTCCACCGTGGAGAAAATTATTTCTACCGCGGTGAAAATATTTCCACGGCGGAGGAAATATTCCACCGCGGAGAAAATGTTTCCACTGCGGAGAAAATATTTCCACCGCGGAGAAATATTTCTACGGCGGAGAAATTATTTCCACCGCGGACAAAATATTTCCTCCGCGGAGAAAATGTTTTTACCGCGAAGAAGATATTTCCACCACGGAAAAAATATTTCCACCGCGGAGAAAATTATTTCCACCGCTGAGAAAATGGTTCCATTGCGGAGAAAATATTTCCACCGCGGAGAAAATGTTTTCACCGCGGAGAAAATATTTCCTCCGCGGAGGAAATGTTTTTACCGCGAAGAAAATATTTCCACCGCGGAAAAAATATTTCCACCTCGGAGAAAATTATTTCCACCGGGGAGAAAATATTTCAACCGCTGAGAAAATGATTCCACTGCAGAGAAAATATTTGCACCGCGGAGAAAATGTTTTCACCGCGGAGAAAATATTTTCATCACCGAGAAAATTATTTCCACCGTGGAGAAAATATCTCAACCGCGAGAAAATATTTCCACCCCGGAGAAAATGTTTCCACCGCGGAGAAAATATTTCCACCGCGGAGAAAATTATTTCCATCGCGGAGAAAATGTTTCCACCTCGGAGAAAATATTTCCACCGCTGAGAAAATTATTTCCACCTCGGAGAAAATATTTCCACCTCGGACAAATTGATTTTCATTGTGATTCCGCATTTGTCGTGTGATTTTCTAATTTTCATTGTGATTCGTTCTGCATTTTCTCTGTGATTACCCTTTCCAAACTGAAAACGGTATCGTTACAGCAAGTCGGTTCTCGTCGATTTGCCGTTAACATTAAAGAAATGTGAAGATCAATTGATGAGAAAATCGAAAACATACAGATAATAGACGTTTCATATAGAAAATTAGACGTTTAATAATATGGCACCAATAAGCCACCGTACCTATAATGGTTAGAGCGTGTCGGCCCGGTCATACCAAAGACTTGAAAAATGGAACTTCTTGCTCCCTCGCTTACACTCACCATTAAGAGGATAGAACAAGGACTGATTCGTTCGGTGTCAGTATAATCTGACTGAGTGGGGTGTCAGTGGGACAGCACAAAGAAATGGCAGCATTAGATCTGCTCTAGTACAAGTAGGTACCCCCATCCTCCCTTTCTCTTCCCTTCCCCGTCGTGTTATAGCTGGAAAAATGTTGAAAGCGACGTTAAATCCTATTCACTGACTCACTCACCCAACACACACACAGCACCCCATGAAACGAGGCGTGTTCGACAATATATTATATGCTTTTCAGAGACGGTAATAACTTCTCATAAACATGAATAATTAATATTATTATATTCATTAGAGTGTGTCCTTGTATATATTGTAATGAGATCAAACTGCATATTCCCCGGTCACATGTGTGTATATTGCTCGCTAAATCTGCATGTTCCACCTCGCCATTGAATGTATACCAGAGCGAGACAATTACAACAGATGACGTCACGTTGGATGCGCTCGCGCTGTATACAGCGGATCACTGCTCCATTTCGCAGGCTCCAATAACATCCCTGCCTCCAATAGCGGAAGTTGACCTTTACTACGTTGCTATGACGTATAGGGGAAACCAACCAACGCACGAATTGAATTGAATTGAATTGAATTGAATTGAATGAATTGAATTTTATTCTCTTAATCTTGTACAAGACATAGAGATACAAAAATAGCAAACCACATATCCGG
>JAVTVY010032131.1:0-12771 GCA_036873755.1 Hanleya hanleyi
CGATCATCCTCAATCTTCTAAGAGCCGGATCCTACTCCTCATTGGATAATCTAGGACTCCACCTACACCCGACATCATGATCAGGGGAATCTATTTCGGGAGAAACGGCTAGTCGGTTTTGACTTAACCCGTTTTTCTTTGGGGTGAGACATCCAGTCTACAGTGGGCAAGCCTAGTTTCACATTGAGGTCCCTTCCAAGGCCAAGTCAACACGGACCCGGACACTGGAGTAGGACACGAGGATAAAGTCATCTCTAATCCGGAATGCGAATTAGGACTCCAGAACAGAACCTGGGACTCCAGCATTCATCGGGATGACAGTAGAGACCGGACCAGACGACGGAGCCGGACACTTACTGAGCATATTCGACTCTACAGGAGTTGGACTCCGACTCCCGATTGTCGTCACTTTTCGACGTCCAGAGGCCTTTTTCGAGTTTCGCCTCGATGATCATGGCGGCCCAGGGATATTTCCAGGGACCCCACGGATTATGTAGTACGGCTACATTCAAGCGGCAAGCAGGTTTCCGGCATATGGAACCTGCACCGAGAACCAGACCATCAACACCATGACCCAGAGGTCCGTTGGATGGAACTACAGTCTACTACTCACCCGGGACCTAGCACAGTTTTGGCTAGCTCCAGGTACCCCTCATTACAGTTTCTCAACTACAACTGCTCCTGAGGGCAAGAACAAGCAATCTAAGGATGCTCGTCCCGGAACATCTTCACCCCCTTCCAGAGTGGCGATGCCGGATTCAGTTTCAACCGAGCACATAGAAGTTCACATTCACCGATGCGGAATTCATAGCTTAGAGGGGTCCATTAGTCCGGCAACAGATAGCCGACACATCACATGGATACCACGATAGACAAGCAACGCATCATCTTCCTTAGGGATATCTACGCTAAGAAGGCGGTCCCCCTTGGAGGTTGCGGTTGTACAACACATCAGCATTGATTACGAACGTTCAGTACGGTCGTCAGTTGCGTCAAGTTTGAGGGGGAGCAAGATTCCAGTCAGTGTCTTCTAGAAACATCAACACTGGTCCTAGCAGCACGGTATCAGCAATACCATGTCACAACACCATGTGTTTCACATCACTTCAGGGTTCCCGCCGACAGCTTCCTCCAAGTCCTACAAGGTACTACAACCGGAAGATCACTTTTCCACGGAGGCACCGGGACCCGCAACGGCCGAACCCCCACGTCTGCTACGATCCAGATTTTCCTTGCAGACCAGGGTTTTTCTCCAGGACCAATTGTACAGACAATGACAGCAGCAAGCTACTATTTACTGTACAGTCGCATCAAGCCCGGAGAATGTACTATAGTAGAGGACCTGTGGCCAACACTGTTTCTGTTCCAGCAACAGCTGGTTTTTCCTTCTGCATCTGTATCAGGGCAGGGAATCTCAGTCAAGCAGTACACAGGGGTATCACTCAGCATCATCCAGGGTTGTCAAGTTCACCCACGGAATCGACTACATTCCAGCATTTCGGCTTTCCATGGTCTTCACCTTACAGTCTCGCCGAACACATCAATTACCACCCAAGGAGACCTGGATGTGGTACTAGGGCATTCTTACGCCTGCCATTCAAACCAGTTCTACCAACTGCAGTCAAGATCCTGTCCTGCAAGACAGCTCCATGACAGTCTTCACTACGCATTCAGAGCATTGCGCAGTAGAACCTAGTTCCTTGACAGGGATGACAGACTGGTCAACCAGATCCTTTCATCCCATCCCGGATTTCGTCATTTAGAACGATTCCACACGTCAGGGACCAGACGTCCAAAGACTGTACCAGATTCCAGCGCTAACAGATTTCGTGTACCTGCTGGAGGAGAAGAGGTTTTTTATATCCAGTCAGAGACCTGGAGCACTCTTTATAGAACCGACAAGGGGTTCCAGCTGTCTTCCTCTCTCATCACTTCTAACAGACCCATCAGCGGACATCACTAGTCCATGATCACCGTCTGGGTTGAAGAAGACTGCCGACTGGTTTAACCAACTCGCCATCAACGCTCCTTCTCCTTTATGAGACATCGTCTCACAAGATTAGAGCCAGTGTGACGTCCGGGCCACTTTGGGGAAAACTTATCGTTGAACGATACTGTTGACACCTGCGCTTGGACGATCAATTCAACTCATGCTGATTGCTATCTTCAGACATGTCTGTACAGACAGATAGGATGACTACACTGGACCTATAGCTACAGCCCAGGGTATAGTCTACCACTTCTATCAAAAAGGGGGGGGGCGCCGATCAAGCAAGCAAGATCCCGACAATTCCACAAGCATAGAGGACAGACCATGCCGGAGACGAAGGGACTTCAAGGCATCACGATGGCATCTGATTATCTAGCTAAGTATGCGAGCAAAGGGTAGGAACAGAGTCCACCTCTCGCCGCATTACTTGTAATACCTCGAACTCCCTACGCCTCTATACGACACGGGAATTGTCAGGATATTACTGGGCATATTAGATTGACAAAATCAGAACAAGGCGTGCTTCGCTTAATCCAAAAGCAAGTCACAAGGCCGGCTACCCAACCTCCTCTGTTGGGAGTCTGGCATTTAAGTGATAACAGGTGAAGATTTGAGACACAAACATTAAACATTTATAAATAATGTTAGTGTTTGTTATCAAATCAAACCTGTTATCAACGTTGATTTGCCCAACCCATCCTCCCCTCTTTGCTCGGCCTTGACTCAAAACAGGTCTTGCTCAACATGGGAAAAAGAGTGATGGACATGCGCGGAGAGCACGCCACCTGGCGGACAATCGACGCAGCGATCAAGGGAGATAATTTTGTTTGCAGGAGATCTCCAAATGGAGGATATTGGCATTTAAGTGATAACAGGTTTGATTTGATAACAAACACTAACATTATTTATAAATGTTTAATTTTTACATGCACCCACCCATGATTGGATGCCCCTTCACGAATGCTTCACTTTGATACCTCACTCGACCCAATCCGACCATGCAGCGTATTTGAAGTCTGGGGACTACTTTTTCTCCGCGGAAGCTTTTCCTGCGACCGCATCACCGCCAGACCGCATCACCGCGGAAGAATACATGCCCAGGGGCCCTTTGCCGAAACTATGGTGACCCAGAGTTACCTCCCCCTAGATTGGAACTCTTCTGTGTTGGAGGTAGTTTTTGGTCTCTTGAGCTGGTGGCGCCCCCTGGCGGAAAAAAGGAACCAAGAGTTACCTCCGTGGAAAACAGTACCTGTGCGGGTTTTACACTACTACTATGCTAATCCCCTGTTCGCAGCTGGATAACAACCCCGCTGAGGGAATGCTGTGACCGCTTGAGTAGATGTCCGGCTTTATTATAGTTATTTGACGGTCAAAGTAAGTTATAGGCCTACATTGTTTATCAATATTGTGCCGTAAACGTCCTGTTCAAACTTCATTTACATATTCGGTAACACATATTGTACTAAAATTTTCAAATATTCAAAGTTCCATGGCTATTCGAGGATTATGCCAGGTGAGCCAATTAGTTAAACGCTTCTTTGGTCATGGTCCTCAATACACAGTTGTGCGCGAAGTTCGCCTGATTGAGCCTTACCTACTGCACCACGAATAGCTTGAGTTTTAAAAAGTCATGTTTTTTTACTACAATGCACAAATTTTCATAATTTCTTATTCCCCCCAACTTGTAGGTTTGACTGTGTACTCTGGTATAAGACAAAAATCGAGATTTTGAAGCTTCAACCCGATACAGTAACCTTAAATCACTATTATAAAATATCTTGTAGGGGCTGCATGTTGGACTGCTATCAAGTTATTTCAAGTTGTTTTCAATTATCTGCGGAGTAGTATATTGTAAACCAGGCAAAATACTGCGCAAATTGTTCTGTTATGTTCTTTCGAATTAGGTCACTAATTAATGTTGGAGCTTCAGTAATTAATTTGTTTGGCACGATGACATGAGCCGCTTGTCTACATTTAATAAAGAAATCTCCCGCTGACAGGCAGACTCACTAACACGGGACCACCAACAAACGCTGGAGAGGCCAGTAATGTTACCACAGGCTGGTCTGAGCCGAGTCCGATGTAACGAGAACAGATTACACCAGCTGGGAGTTCACATACTCGTGAGCGTGGAAAGTAGCACGATATAGAAGAAAGCGTTGCAATATCCAATATCATGCCATAGCCTTATTTTATTGCGTCAAGACACAAGCTACAACTTATGTTAATCTGTCGAGATAGAAGTAGCAATATTCAACACCTCTTTCACGCTGTTTCACACTGCATCATGATACATAATAGAAAGATATTCGGGGAGAGAATACGAACATATCTAGAAATATACCTTGCCCGGATACAAAGTTGAAAGATTTATGATATAATGATATAAAGTAGCAAGATCCACGTTGCTCAGGATACATAGTATCAAGATTCTCACTGACAGGATACAAAGTGTGAAGATTTTCACTTACAGGATACAATATATTAAGATTCACGCCGTGATGGGATACAAAGTAGCAAAATTTATACCGTGATAGGATACAAAGTATCAATATTTATGCCATGAAAGGATACAGAGGTAACATATTGAAATATGCTGTATCTGGATAAAAAATAGAAAGATTTACAGTGTAATGATATAAAGTAGCAAGATCCACGCTGCTTCAGGATACAAGGTATCAAGATTCTCACTGACAGGATGCAACGTATCAAGATTCTCACTGACAGGATACAAGGTATCAAGATTCTCACTGACAGGATGCAACGTATCAAGATTCTCACTGACAGGATACAAGGTATCAAGATTCTCACTGACAGGGTACAACGTATCAAGATTCTCACTGACAGGATACAAGGTATCAAGATTCTCACTGACAGGGTACAACGTATCAAGATTCTCACTGACAGGATACAAGGTATCAAGATTCTCACTGACAGGATACAAGGTATCAAGATTCTCACTGACAGGATACAAGGTATCAAGATTCTCACTGGCAAGATACAAGGTATCAAGATTCTCACTGACAGGATACAAGGTTCCAAGATTCTCGCTGAAAGGATACAGTGTATCAGGATTGAGGGAAAACTAAAAATTTCCGCACAGTCACATTGTTAAGCTGTATTAGTTCTGAGGCACTCGGAATACTAGAAGGGTTTGATTTTGCGATCGAGGAGAACAGCGCCAGCATTGATATTTTCCTGCAGAAATTTAAGACATTCTGTGTAGAAAAAAAATTAAAAAAATACGAGAGATAAACAGGAACAGGCACAGGGAGAGATTGTAGACTGCCATGTTTCAGTCCACCGATCTATCACAAAAACTACGAAAACCTTGAGGACAGCCTCATAAGGGATAGGGTGGTAATTGGTTTACAGGACAATGCCACACGAAAACGGTTCTGCAAGAAGGAACTCTCACATTACATAGCTGTATTGATATTTGTCGCTAATTTGAGCCCACCAACCATGCAGCTTTTAAATGCTACCGGTATGTCTCAGCAGATAGAGGTCCATGCTGACATGTCAACCGACAGGGCTATTCTGCTAAACAGAAACAGTATTCGGAGAGTGACTCTCATTTCTGTGGCCTGAAACATAACAGAAAAAAACGAAAAGTGTCCGGCCTTGAGAAAACATGTGATTCATGGGAAGGAGGGAACCATTTTGCAGCAGAATGTCCCCCCAATACTCAGAGTAGTGGGAAAATGACAGAATCGCGGAGGAACACATGTACACATGCGTTATGTACACACAGTTGCTGATGACACTGGGATTGATGATGACTATGTCTTATCATTGAAAACGAGAGAAGTTGTGAAATTACCAGCAGTTTAACTGAAAAGTTAATGTATCCAAAGAAAATCTTCATATCCATGAAACTGGGACAATGTGAAGTACAATTTTAGGTTGACTGTGGCGCGACTGCCAATGTCTTACCAAAACATTGTATGTGAAAGCTTGAAATGATCCACAGCTGGAAGAGATGGAAAAGTCGAATACGGTACGCTGGTCATGTTTGACAGAACGGAAGTTCTATACCACTTGGCAAACGGCCGGTTAGGGTCATAAAGCCATGATGCAACAACAAGACTTTTTGATAGTCAAGGCAGACTACTATGGAGCTGATTACCATCAATAGGAAAACTACTTGAGGCAGGATTAACATCCAGATTCACACGACGTGGCTAAGATAACCGTAGATAACATTGGACAGAAGTCTGTGGATCAAGTCGAGAAATACAGTGATATCTTTGAGGGAATAGGATACCTTGATGGGGAAACTCCACTTGAAGGTTGGTACTACTGTCACGTCACTGAAACTTCCAGTGCGTACCCCCCAATTGCGGTGAAGTCAAACCTAAAAGCAGAGCATGACCGTCTGACAGACATGAAAATCGTCACACCCGTACAGGTGTCCATAGGTTGGATTTCTTCAACGATAATTGTCATGAAAAGTAATGAGGAAATATGCATTGACCGAAAACCATTGAACAAAGCGCTGAAGAGAAATCACTTCCCAATGCCTACAATTGAGGATGTACTTCCGAAACTTTCAACAGCCAGGATGTTTGATGTGAAAAATGTATACTGGCACGTGGCCGGTTCGTTGGTTACGCATGCCATTTGGTATTTATCTCACTCCGGAGGAATTTATCTTGACAGATGACATCTTATCGTTTGGTGTATGGACGTCCAATACCGCAATCGTAAGCTGAAGCAACTCTTTCAGCTATGCAAACAAAAGCAAGGCGAGGAAGGCGAAACTGAAACTTCGCCTACCAGAAGTACCTTATATGAACCACAGACTCATAAATGGTGGGCTGAACAGAATCCTGTTAAACTTGAGGCGATTCAACATTTGCCACCATCAACAGACAAACATGGTGTCCAGGGTCTAATCGGCATGGTATAATCTACATACAGAGATTTGCACCCCACCTCACGTCACCTCGTTGCGAACTAATGAATGCTAATGAAAGCCGTGCGTTAGGCTGAGTGTTCCGGTAACCAGAGAACAATGATTCAGGTGATGCATGGGTTAGATTGTCTAAGTGATCAGTTATCCGATTCAGGTAACAGGTGTGTGATGTGATTGCAAGGGAACATCCAACATCGCCAAACATAAAAGAGCCACTCATAGCTCATCGCCTTCTCGGACAGATCGTGACAGATATTTGCTTGTGACTTCTTCGAGCTGGATAACCGGGACTACATGGTGTGTGTGTAGATTATTACTCGGATTTCTTCGAGGTCGCAAAAATGAATAGAAAAACAGCAGCTACAGAGACAACTGGGAAACCCAGCGCATATTTCGCACGCCATGTGCTACCCGAAGAAGTGCTCTCAGACAACGGTCCCTCGTTCAGTTCAGGAGAATTTGAGAAATTTGCTTGATGCTATGATTTCACACATATCACCAGCTCTTCTTGTTATGCACAATCAAATGGCAAGTCGGAAAATGCGGTGAAGTTTGCTAAAAATGCTAACCGGAAAACTCCTCGCGCTGAGACTGATGCCTTCCTCGCCATCTTGGATCTGCGGTATGCACCTTCTAAAGATGTTGGCGCCTCCCCAGCACAGCGTCTTATCAGTCGTCAAAGACGAACCCTGATCCCGTCTCATAGTAGATCACTTAAGCCCACGGTTGTCACCAACGTGAAGCGGACACCGATTAATCGAAAGTCCTTGGTTCCTGGCACCATTGTGATAATCAAACCGATTGGTAAGGAAAAATACATTGGAAGAAGGCTAAAGTGGAAGGACAAGATATTGTGTGATAATATCGTGTTACAACTAAGGATGGCCAGCATTTCAGCAGGAACAGACGTTTCGTTCGAATATCTGCAGGGTGCTAGGGGCCGTGTGGATACATCATCCAAGTTGGCACATGAACAGGTACAATAAAAGCGTACCTGAGATACAACACATATCACGAATCGTTAGATTCTTGGTATGTGCTTTAGAATAGGCTAACCAGAAGACTATACTGTGAAGTCATGTGACTGTCAGTATGTCGGCACCTCTTCCCACTTCCCTTATATGTGTTGTAATTCAACGAAGATGCAGCTCCTGGCACCCTTCATTTGGCTACCGTAGTGCTAATGGAAATAGGTCAGAGATAATGGCTTCATCCGAGGATGGAACACTCAAATCTGGTAATCCATGTTTTGAACAACTAGAAGCGCTCGGATTGCGAAGAGGTTTATTGTTTATTAGCTCTTGTTTATTAGACATTCCACAGTGATACTCTTCAATGACGACAGCGGTCGTGACGATCAGATTCAAGAACAGTGAATCTGGAGACCTGGGTGTTAGACTGTCTTAAATGTTCTGCTGATTCGAAAGCAGTGATTGGCGCGATGCATGTGTTGGACTGTCTAAGTGTTCAGTTATTCGAGGAGAGGGAATCAGGTGTTAAGACTGTCAGTTGTGTGATGATCCAATGATTCGAGAACAGTGATTCGCGTGACGCATGTGCTACACTGTCTAAGTGTTCTGGTGACTTGATAACAGTGATTCAGGTGACGCGTGTGTTGAACTGTCAATTGTGTGATGTTCCACTGATTCGAGATTCGAGATAACAAGATCCATACTGCTCCAGGATACAAAGTATCAAAATTCTCACTGACAGGTTACTGTGGAGATTCTTGATAGCAAAATACAAGCGTCTAGTCCGTCATTCAATATTCATCCGTCGTCCATTAGAATTTCCGCGTCCATAAGCCAAAGACCCAATTCATATAACTGTATTAGTAGCAAATTAAAAGAATAAATAATAGTATACATAAAACTAGTTTCCTGTTAGGGAGAAGTTTTTCAATATTTTCAGATGTCGGCAAGAGATCATGATGATCCCAAAATATCAAATCAGTACCGCTGATCAGTATTCTTGATCCATATGATTTTCGTTGTGAAGTCGTTATCTAGAGTATTATGTATCTCAGTCAGGCTTTGATTGTGACTGGTCATATGGACACTATGAGGATCTTGAAATACATGGGTTCATACGGCCCCTTGCCCCGGGTTGAGCGGAATTAGACATATGTTACGAAACCTAACGCCATAGATCTTGCATGATACGTTCGTATTTTGCTATCGGCATGCGATATGTATCGCCAAATTCGAGAAACTTCGAGTGGAGGGCTATTGGTGACTTCAATGTCGTTTAGTGAGTAGTAATATTATCAACGGGTTTGCCTAGCGAGAGGAGGGTAGATGAAGGAGATATCACATGACGAAATATAGTCCAGCAGTTTATGTAGTTTCTGCAATAATGTTCTGTGACGTTGATTAAATTCGTCACATTTAAAGCAGGATCTAGCAAATGCTACAAGGAGATATATGTACGCCATATGCAGGTCCCTATTACTGTCCAGATGCATAGTTTACGATGTCGAAATTGTAATCATAGCTTTTGTCGTAGAGTCGACGAGAGAGACTGTCCACTTCATTTTTATATAGATATAAGTCTAAATAAGATGTGCCGTTAGAACCATCTGTAGTTTCATTAAAGTCCAGTGAAGGTGGATATATATACTCACTGCGTCATTTATATAGCGATATTCACAGTTAAAAGATCGTCTATATAGCGTTTGGTGAGTGAGAAGGAACGGGCTTGGAAATTGTCTGCTTTTGAATGCGTCTACATATAGTCGTATTCATAAGAGAACTGCTATAGGTCAGCCGAAAAGGGTGCACAATATATATTTTCTTGATATATTGCACTACCAGATTTCACATAGATATTATCAATAATAAATTCAAGCAACTCTATAAACAAAGAAATATCCCGTGAATGATATCCCTTGTATGTAGTAGAGCTGAAGAATGTTGCATGGCTTCTGACATCAATCAGTTCTTGAACATCGATAATATTAATGAACTAAGACGGACAATATGCTATTGATGAGGGATTGTAGTATAGAATTTCGAGAAATCTCATGTGGATACGTATCTGTAGGGTATGTGTTCTCTCGTATCCAGTTCTTCTGTAAGACATTTGGACTTTTCAATATCCACATGCATTCAATGCCAGAGTTCTTAGAAATAGTGGCGCAATACCTTTCCCAAAATGCCTGTACCTTCTGAAGGGCCCTCGTCAACAGGGCCGAAAGAAGCTTGGTGGTGCAGCTTCTAGGAACAACTATGAATCCGGCTTTGTATTGTGATTTATACATTTTGGGAGTCCAGTACACTTTCGGTATATCGTTATGAGTGTTTGGAAGACAAATACCCCTTTCCCTGAGAAACGTTTTATGGAAGTTAAATAAATCTTGCAGACTAACTGCTGTTTGGGAGTAAGTAGACGTATTCGGCGACGGTGTGCTTATACTCAATTCCTTAACCAGCACCTGGTAATGGTAATATTTACATATGAATATTATATGATTTGGAGCTTTGTTTGCTGTGACTATGACGAATTTTCTCTGTACTTGTTTTGCTCGGAGAAGGGTACTACTGTCAATATGGCGGATTGTTACAACGACCTTGGTCTTGGCAAGATCCAGTCAGGGAGTACTGTAGGTTCAACATTTTCTCGCTTTGACCACTCAATAACATACTCCTTCAGTGCAGTCAGGGCTATCTTTTGGTCGGCCTTCTAGAAGCGTACATGAGAAGCGTAAAAGCGTGCCTGAGATACAACACATATCACGAATCGTTAGATTCTTGCTATGTGCTTTAGAATAGGTTAACCAGACTATACTGTGAAGTCATGTGACTCTGTCAGTATGTCGGCACCTCTTCCCACTTCCCTTATATGTGTTGTAATTTTTACCTGTATATGGCGAGATTCTGCTGGTGGACGTTTCGTCTCCGAGGCCCGCCCCCTGTACAGACCTTTTGGTCTTTGATATATGCTGGCATTGTGGGAAGTTAATGCTGGGTCGACATCGGGCCTTACAGACTAGTCTTTTTTGTTAAATGCCGTCATTTTCATCTGACGACGATACAGCTCACCAATCCCCAGTGTACGAGTTGTCACGGTGACATAGCTCACCAATTATCAATATACGATTTGTCAGATCATTTCATCATAGCTCTCTAGATTTGTATCTAATACCGCTTATGCCGGTGCTAGGGGCTGTGTGGTCATGTCATCCAAGTTCCCACATGAACAGGTACAATAAAAGCGTACCTGAGATACAACACATATGACGAATCGTTAGATTCTTGGTATGTGCTTTAGAATAGGTTAACCATAAGACTATACTGTGAAGTCATGTGACTGTCTGTATGTCGGCATCTCTTCCCACTTCCCTTAAATGTGTTGTAATTTTTACCTGTATATGGCGTGATTCTGTTGGTGGACGTTTCGTCCCCGCGGCCGGCCTCATGTACAGACCTTCTGGTCTTTGATATATGTGGGCATTGCGGGAAGTTGATGCTGGTTCGACATCGGGCCTTACAGCCTAGTCTTTTGTGTTAAATGCCGTCATTTTCATCTGACGACGATACAGTTCACCAATCCCCAGTGTACGAGTGGTCACGGTGACACAGCTCACCAATTATCAATATACGATTTGTCAGATCATTTCCATCATAGCTCTCTAGATTTGTATCTAATACCGCTTATGCCGGTGCTAGGGGCTGTGTGGTCATGTCATCCGAGTTGCCCCATGAACAGGCGCAATAAAAGCGTATCTGAGATACAACACATATCACGAATCGTTAGATTCTTGGTATGTGCTTTAGAACAGGTTAACCAGAAGACTATACTGTGAAGTCATGTGGCTCTGTCAGTATGTCGGCACCTCTTCCCGCTTCTCTTTTTGTGTTGTAATTTTTACCTGTATATGGTGAGATTCTGTTGGTGAACGTTTCGTCCCCTCGGCCCGCCTCATGTACAGACCTTTTGGTCTTTGATATATGTTGGCATTGTGGGAAGTTGATGCTGGTTCGACATCGGGCCTTACCGACTAGTCGTTTGTGTTAAATGCCGTCATTTTCATCTTGACGACCATACAGCTCACCAGCCCCCAGTGTACGAGTCGTCAGAGCGACACAGCTCACCAATTATCAATATACGAGTTGTCAGGTCATTTCCGTCATAGCTCTCTAGGTTTGTATCTAATACCGCTTATGCCGGTGCTAGGGGCCGTGTGGTCATGTCATCCAAGTTGCCACATGAACAGATACAATAAAAGCGTACCTGAGATACAACACATATCACGAATCGTTAGATTCTTGGTATGTGCTTTAGAATAGGTTAACCAGAAGACTATACTGTGAAGTCGTGTGACTCCGTCAGTATGTCGGCACCTCTTCCCGCTTCCCTTTTTTGTGTTGTAATTTTTACCTGTATATGACGAGATTCTGTAGGTGGACGTTTCGTCCCCGCGGCCCGCCTCATGTGTAGAGCTTTGGTCTTTGATATATGTTGGCATTGTGGGAAGTTGATGCTGGTTCGACATCGGGCCTTACAGACTAATCTTTTGTGTTAAATGCCGTCATTTCCATCTGACGACGATACAGCTCACCAATCCCCAGTGTACGAATTGTCACAGTGACACAGCTCACCAATTACCAATATACGAGTTGTCAGAGCATTTCCATTATAGCTCTCTAGATTTGTATCTAATACCGCTTATGCCGGTGCTATGGGCCGTGTGGTCATGCCATCCAAGTTGCCACATGAACAGGTACAATAAAAGCGTACCTGAGATACAACACATATCACGAATCGTTAGATTCTTGGTATGTGCTTTTGAATAGGTTAACCAGAAGACTATACTGTGAAGTCATGTGGCTCTGTCAGTTTGTCGGCACCTCTTCCCACTTCC
>JAVTVY010032132.1:0-13479 GCA_036873755.1 Hanleya hanleyi
CGCCACTGTGACATATGTACATGTATTCTTAGTGATATACAAATGTGCTACATAATTATTGCCTTGTTAACTTAAATTAAGCACATCTTATTTGATGGCATATGCCAGACAGATGTCCATTACAGGGATATTAGCATGCTGAGATAGTCGTAATTATATGGATGATATCCCCCATTATGAACAATTATATATAATTATCTAATAGAGACGAGTTCATTGAACTATCAGTCATATTAAGTTCAATTAAACGTATAACATCTCAATCTAAACGTATAGCTCTGAGAGACAGGCAGAGTGATGGCTCACATGGTACATTAATAATTCCAACTACGAAATAATTTTAAAGAGAAGAATAATTTAGTCGTCAGCCGGATTCCCGCTGACGGCTGAATTATTTTTTCTGTCAAGAACTTATGTGAACAAATTGTTTCATATTGAATCTATAGCAAAACATCGTTCCTAATTCCCAGAAAACACAGGTAAGAAAATCCCTCATCCGCCAATTACACAGAAAATAAACCCGATAATATATCCTTAAATATGTTAAACGTGAAAAACATCAGGTGAAAAACGCGAGGGTTGATCAAGGACGGCATCACTAATTTGGAAGAATTTGAGTTTGTCTATAACCCGATTAAATTTTGTGACTTAGGATGATGGTGGTTTCCAAATGCGATTTAAAATTTGACCGCTTCTCTTGTATGTGTGTTTTTTAAATTGTCGTTTCATGTATGTAGTTGAGATGGCCATTATAAATCTGGGTTAAGTGGGCATGCGCACAAGGCCAGGTCAGGAAAGGTCAATTCTACCAACTGTCGCATTTTGCCGAAGTTGAATGTGGGTCATTTATCGGAAAAGTACATTTTCCTGTGGAACTAAATTTTGTCCGGGGTAACGTGCGGAGCCGTTGTCTGGCACATATTTCGACGATTTTACGCACAGTTTAAAAAAAATATATCAACGATTTTTTTAACTCTAGCCCTATCTCTGCAATGTTAAAAACTTCGGGTTTGGTTCAAACTGAAAGTGTACGAAAAAATTGTCCATTAACCCTATCTGGCCTGGGCGATAATTGTATATACTTTTCAGGGTCGATTTTTCGAAATTTTCATTTTTCCGATTTTTCTCTCGAAAAAATCAAATAAAATCTAGAATAATTAGCTTTGCATAAATAAAATACTTTCAAGGCCTTTTAGGCAAGGAAAATGTGAAGAAATTGAACGAAAAGATTGAAAAACACGACTTTCGCGGATACCACATGGCCACCATTTTGAATTTACCCATGATTTTCTGATGGGGGGTATATGAAAATAGGCTCAAAATGACCCCAATAAGATAAGCTTTAAAAGTCACCAAGTTTCGACCTCCTCGGTTTTGTCGTGAGCAGCAGAGAAAAGTTCACTAGGGCGGGGGGGGGGGGCATATTTTTGGATATGTATATATTTAATAAATTACTAAAATTAATAATATACTTTTTTCAAATCGATTTCTTTAAAACAATTTTTCCTTTATATTTAATAATTTTCATAAATTATTAAAAATATACGTATTCATCTACCACCAAACATACCATAGGCGAGGCAACTAGGGTGTTTTCTAATCAGTTTTCATGGTCGTCATGGTGGCGTCAAACAAGTAATCTGAATTGGTCAATATAGTCAGTATGTTGCCTTGCTGATTGGCTGACAAATACAGTCGCATCTCTCATGAACACGATCCATACCTATGTGTATCTAGGATAGAGACTGAGACCCCTGCTTTTAGACGTTCTGCGGTGCCCATGAAGTAATCTGAAATTGTGGAAACGTATAATAAATATAACCGTTTCTCTCATGTGACTTGGGTGACCATTCATCCCATTTCTTCTCGGCCATATCGGAACCGTTTCTATTCATAAAATAAAAGTCAGTTTTCGTAAACGATGAGGCCAGGTTACGTTCACTATTGCTAGGGCACCTGTACAATTTATGTTCATCGAGTGTTGAGGATGAGTTGATCGAAGAGTACCCGGATTGGACCGTTATACTGTTAGATATAACTTTGGACTCTCGGATGTCGTATTTCAATTATATACGTCAATATTTCCACCTAAGTAGGTCAAATTTTCATCAAAAGTAGGTCAGCTCAGAACTTGCTGGTGACAGTCCCCTTATGCACGTTCATGCCAAAAATCAAGGTTCTAATGTCAACGGTTCTCCTTATTTTGCCGACGAAAGGATTCGGATGCACTCACTGAGTCACTCATTACCGGACAATTTGCAAACGAGAGGAATTAGGCTCGGTGTACATATTCTGGTACTCTCCGTCTTTGTGAACTTCAGATTCTGTAGCCTGCATTGAGAAGACAAACAGAATTGTAAAGGAAAAGTTCCTGAAAATTTGATGTCAAATAATATTTTGTGTAATTTCAATGATGGTTCTTATGCATATATAAATATAACTGCACTAAAAGTCGTTCACTAAGCTGGCTATGCGACTCCATCAAGGTATAATTTTAAGAAAGCCGACTGGTTCATTTGTGAATCTCTTTGATAAAAAAACTACAAACAGATCAATTCTGCTGCAATCCTATTCTTCACTACTTTGCTATAATCAGGCGGTGAAGAATCGGTCATTCACGACGGACTCACATTTATTAAAAATTGAACCAGCACAGATGCGTATTCCATGCCGTGAGAAAATCACAGTTAACATATTCCGATCGACTGTATAGATTTTAAGATTGTAAGAGATTCTTTTTACCGAGCAGCTAGTTTAAAAGAAATTTTATTCAGGTAAGAGAAAATTCGGTTTTAAGTTATTTGAGAGAAATCGGTGAGATAAATAGAATTTAATGTATGTACCAGTTCATTAATCTGTTGTGTTTATCAGTTTCTTATTATTGTTGGATTGTTGACGTACTTATAGTTTTACTTGATCGTCGCTTTATAGCTGAAATATTGTTGAACGCGTCGTTAAATCTAATTCTCTCTGTCTCTCTCATTAGTCTGTTATATATTTATTACAGATGGTCGAGTACCCAGAGACTCAGTTATATATTTATTACAGATGGTCGAGTACCCAGAGACTCAGTTATATATTTATTACAGATGGTCGAGTGCCCAGAGACTCAGTTGTATATTTATTACAGATGGTCGAGTACCCAGAGACTCAGTTATATATTTATTACAGATGGTCGAGTGCCCAGAGACTCAGTTATATATTTATTACAGATGGTCGAGTACCCAGAGACTCAGTTATATATTTATTACAGATGGTCGAGTGCCCAGAGACTCAGTTATATATTTATTACAGATGGTCGAGTGCCCAGAGACTCAGTTATGTATTTATTACAGATGATCCAGTGCCCAGAGACTCAGTTATATATTTATTACAGATGGTCGAGTGCACAGAGACTCAGTTATATATTTATTACAGATGGTCGAGTGCCCAGAGACTCAGTTATATATTTGTTACAGATGGTCGAGTACCCAGAGACTCAGTTATATATTTATTACAGATGGTCGAGTGCTCAGAGACTCAGTTATATATTTATTACAGATAGTCGAGTGCCCAGAGACTCAGTTATATATTTATTACAGATGGTCGAGTGCCCAGAGACTCAGTTATATATTTATTACAGATGGTCGAGTACCCAGAGACTCAGTTATATATTTATTACAGATGGTCGAGTGCCCAGAGACTCAGTTATATATTTATTACAGATGGTCGAGTACCCAGAGACTCAGTTATATATTTATTACAGATGGTCGAGTGCCCAGAGACTCAGTTATATATTTATTACAGATGGTCGAGTACCCAGAGACTCAGTTATATATTTATTACAGATGGTCGAGTGCCCAGAGACTCAGTTATATATTTATTACAGATGGTCGAGTACCCAGAGACTCAGTTATATATTTATTACAGATGGTCGAGTGCCCAGAGACTCAGTTATATATTTATTACAGATGGTCGAGTACCCAGAGACTCAGTTATATATTTATTACAGATGGTCGAGTACCCAGAGACTCAGTTATATATTTATTACAGATGGTCGAGTACCCAGAGACTCAGTTATATATTTATTACAGATGGTCGAGTACCCAGAGACTCAGTTATATATTTATTACAGATGGTCGAGTGCCCAGAGACTCAGTTATATATTTATTACAGATGGTCGAGTGCCCAGAGACTCAGTTATGTATTTATTACAGATGATCCAGTGCCCAGAGACTCAGTTATATATTTATTACAGATGGTCGAGTGCACAGAGACTCAGTTATATATTTATTACAGATGGTCGAGTGCCCAGAGACTCAGTTATATATTTGTTACAGATGGTCGAGTACCCAGAGACTCAGTTATATATTTATTACAGATGGTCGAGTGCTCAGAGACTCAGTTATATATTTATTACAGATAGTCGAGTGCCCAGAGACTCAGTTATATATTTATTACAGATGGTCGAGTGCCCAGAGACTCAGTTATATATTTATTACAGATGGTCGAGTACCCAGAGACTCAGTTATATATCTATTACAGATGGTCGAGTACCCAGAGACTCAGTTATGTATCTATTACAGATGGTCGAGTACCCAGAGACTCAGTTATATATCTATTACAGATGGTCGAGTACCCAGAGACTCAGTTATATATCTATTACAGATGGTCGAGTACCCAGAGACTCAGTTATATATTTATTACAGATGGTCGAGTACCCAGAGACTCAGTTATATATTTATTACAGATGGTCGAGTGCCCAGAGATTCAGTTGTCGTCCTCAGTACAAAGAGAAGAGTGGCCCTTCAGATTTATACATCAGTCTGTGTCATCGCTGGAATAGGAGTGTTCCTTGCTCTCATCTTCTTCGCCGTCAATGTCATCTTTAGAAAATCAAGGTAACCGAGTGTCACTACTTGATGGACTATGCAACATACGGGCTGAACTTTGATTCAGTGTCGGGTGTATGAACAATGTCGGATATTCCTGATTTCAATAGAGGACATACGGTTTCTAAAAACGTAAGATCGTAAGAACAAGAGTTTGTTTTCATCTTCGGCTCTAGCTTCCATTAAGCAATCGATAAATCAGTTAAATTTTCACTGCGAGATCAATGTAGCATAACTTCAGGTGTAGCTTTTCTATAGTATTGATGACTATGATTAGAAGAGGTAACATAAAGAGAGCCGAGTAAGAAAAAAGATTTTTGAGGTTTTGAGATCTCAAAGAGAAGACGAGAACTCTCATCCACTCGTTAATGGTTTTACGGGGGAGTTTAATATCCCCATATTTGTAAGAATTCAGTTTTAGTATTATCCACAATGCAATGAGCTATCATGATCGTTCCAGTGTGCACGATTCATATGGCTTTGGATGTTAAGATTCTCGTTGCTGTTAGTTGAGTGAGTTTATGGCCTCAAGGGCATATAATAAAAATACAGATCAAATGAAATCGACAAAGAAGGCAGGAAGCAACATTTGATCATTTGAGTTCACGTTTTTTGGGGGTTAAATTGCAGTAATTTATTCATATTCTAATTGATAAGTTATAGACTAAATCTCATTCAACAGAGGACCGACTCCTACTGCTTCCATAGGAGAGAATACCATTCCCAATTCATTCCATAACTAAGACTAAAACAAGTCTTAGCTGGCTTAAACTATAGCAAGCGAACTAAAATTATTAATTGATTAATTTCCTTTAGCACCTGTACAATAATTACTTCTTTGTTGATATCGATTTCTTCAACGCTAAATATTGTCCGGTCTTCTTGTCAGCCTGAGCCGACTTACCACCACCGGTTAATATTGTCCGGTCTTCTTGTCAGCCTGAGCCGACTTACCCCCCACCGGTTAATATTGTCCGGTCTTCTTGTCAGCCTGAGCCGACTTACTCCCCACCGGTTAATATTGTCCGGTCTTCTTGTCAGCCTGAGCCGACTTACCCCCCACCGGTTAATATTGTCCGGTCTTCTTGTCAGCCTCAGCCGACTTATTTCCCACCGGTTAATATTGTCCGGTCTTGTCAGCCTGAGGCGACTTTCCCCCACCGGTTAATATTGTCCGGTCTTGTTGCAGCCTGAGCCGACTTTCCCCCCACCGGTTAATATTGTCCGGTCTTGTTGTCAGCCTGAGCCGACTTTCCCCCCGCCAGTTAATATTGTCCGATCTTGTTGCCAGCCTGAGGCGGCTTTCCCCCACCGGTTAATATTGTCCGGTCTTGTTCTCAGCCTGAGGCGACTTTCCCCCACCGGTTAATATTGTCCGGTCTCCTTGTCACCCTGAGCGGACTTACCCCTCACCAGTTAATATTGTCCGGTCTTGTTGTCAGCCTGAGGCGACTTCCCCCGGTAATATTGTCGGGTGTTGTTGTCAGCCTGAAAGGCCGACTTGCCCCCAGGTAATATTGTCCGGTCTTGTTGTCATCCTGAGCCGACTTATCCCCCACCGGTCAATATTGTCCGGTCTTCTTGTCACCCTGAGCCGACTTACCCCTCACCGGTTAATCTTGTCCGGCTTGTTGTCAGCCTGAGCCGAATTTTCCCCCACCGGTTAATATTATCCGGTCTTGTTGTCAGCCTGAACCGACTTACCCCCCACCGGTTAATATTGTCCGGTCTTCTTGTCAGCCTGAGCCGACTTACCCCTCACCGGTTAATATTGTCCGGTCTTGTTGTCAGCCTGAGCCGACTTCCGGCTGATATTTGTATTTCTATGCACATATATATTTCTCTATATTGCACACATGTGTATATATTTGTTCGCCAGATTGATGGGTATGAACCTATTACAATGTGAATGTATGTCTTTACATAATATTAGCCTCAAGTTCCAAACGTTTACTTTGAAAATTTTCATTCATATGATCAGTTCAGGAAAGTACGAAATTCGTTATCGTTACCAAATTGAGTAACGGAATGGCTGCTTCGACACTTTCGTTACTGAAACCAATGCATGTTGTTGTTAATGTTTAATCACTTCCCGATTGTTTGTTTCCACGATTTTTACCCCTCGGGCAGATTCTGCCCGAGCGGTATTGTCGTTGCCTCCGTCGTCTGTCCGTCTGTCCGTCCGTCCGTCCGTCCGTCTGTCCATCATATCCTTGTAAACACATTATCTCAAAAAGTCCTTCACTTACAACAATGAAACTTCATACAGTTGTTTAATACAGCCAGCACCAGAAGCCTATTGAAAGTCGGTGCCATTGGATGTGTTTTCAGGAGTTATGCCCCTTTATACATGTCTGGCTGTTTTTATCCTTGTAAACACATTATCTCAAAAAGTCCTTCACTCACAACAATGAAACTTCATACAGTTGTTTAATACAGCCAGTACCAGAAGCCTATTGAAAGTCGGTGTAATCGAATGTGTTTTTCAGGAGTTCTGCCCCTTTATACATGTCTGTTGGTCCATATCCTTGTAAACACATTATCTCAAAAAGTCCTTCACTCACAACAATGAAACTTCATGCAGTTGTTTAATACAACCAGTACCAGAAGCCTATTGAAAGTCGGTGCCATTGGATGTGTTTTTCAGGAGTTATGCCCCTTTATACATGTCTGTCTGTTTTATCCTTGTAAACACATTATCTCAAAAAGTCCTTCACTCACAACAATGAAACTTCATACAGTTGTTTAATACAGCCAGTACCAGAAGCCTATTGAAAGTCGGTGTAATCGGATGTGTTTTCAGGAGTTCTGCCCCTTTATACATGTCTGTTGGTCCATATTCTTGTAAACACATTATCTCAAAAAGTCCTTCACTCACAACAATGAAACTTCATACAGTTGTTTAATACAGCCAGTACCAGAAGCCTATTGAAAGTCGGTGCCATGGGATGTGTTTTTCAGGAGTTCACACAAACCTGTGTGGATTGCTGTGAATAGACAATAATCGTTCGACTACATCTACTATAGGTAATCACTGCTCTATTGCTATATTGTTTTGTCTGTCTACGATCTATATCATACAGGTAAAATTATGCCCACCCCAAATATGTGAGTTGTTGGCGTCAGAAACATTATTTCCACAATTGCTCTGGGCCCGGCCCGAGGGGTCCCGATGGCGACAGCCACATGTTATAATTCTAAAGCAGTTATCCAAGAGCTGAATATGAAATGTTTGCGTAATTTTTGGTTATATAATCTGTCTATCTTAGTTTTTACACAACTAGAGGACAAATAAATATATGTACATGTGTATAATTTTCCGTCCTTTAATACACGAACTTCTCTCGAATTTGGCAAAATTTGCTTAATTAAAACAAGATTTCAGTGATGTTTAATTATTTTATAGGTAAGACTCAATATATCTAGAGGAGCCTTAATTGTTTAAGTGTCTAAATCCAGACTGTCTAATACTCCTCATGGTAATACCAACGAAGGGATAACTGTTATCACTATATTTAGCATCAGATTTGCTTTGTTATTTTAAACAGTCACTTTTTCTTTTAAATTGTGTTTTGTTTCTGTCAGGCCGCTTGTTAACAAAAACAGTAATGTTGCTCAAATTCGTACTTTACTGGACTGATAATGACTGCACTGGACTTCACTGACTTTGCCAAGTAGAACAAATATATTTGTTCGTGCCTCATTTTCCCCGATTTCACCAGTATCTTTTTCTGTGGAAATCTAACAAAATTGGGTAAAATGATACCGTCGAACTTCCAACATTAATATCTCTGCAACCAGGATATAACAGGATAATAAATGAACAGGAATATAGAGCAGAGTATATTAGCAGGATAAGCGAAGACCTTGTATCTGTAGTCGTAATTCAATACTCAGCCCTCGTTCATTAAAGAAAGCCCGCGTTCATAATCCAAAAACGGAATTCATATAACAGTAGAAGGTAAAATGAGGATTCGAATCCAGGGAAGCTGATGACGTCATACGTAGGTCGAGATGACGTCATAAGTAGGTTCAGGTCTTGCGGTGTTTATCGTCTATTTATGGAACCGCGCCCTAGGTTTTTTACGGTGTTCATGGTTATTTATAGAGCCATACCAATAGCCTGGAGATCCGGTGTTCATCGTCTATTTATAGGGCTGTACCTATAGCCTGTAGGTACGGTGTTCATCGTCTATTTATAGAGCCATAACTATAGCTTGGAGGTCCGGTGTCCATCGTCTATTTACAGACCCATACCTATAGCCCGGAGGTGCGGTGTTGTAGGTCTGTTCGTTGGACCGTGTCTATAGTCCGAGGTTGTTTTTTTGCGGTGTTCTAGTTTGACTGGGATTCCAGACTGGGGTGTGCACTGATAAGACTGCGCGCCTTGAATTTTGGTGTGTACTGATTGGTTGATCTATAGCCCGAGGGGTCACCACGTCCACGATCCATCGCTCGACCTACCTATGGCCCACTGCGGAGTTCTATGTCGGCTATATCGAAGAAAGCTAAATTACAACACATATAAGGGAAGTGAGAAGAGGTGCCGACATACTGACAGAGCCACATGACCTCACAATATAGTCTTCTGGTTAACCTATTCTAAAGCACATACATAAATAACCCGGTTTAAATATAGAACGCTGTAACATGAAGACAGCTGCATGTATATATACTACGCACTTCGTCACGCACGACTGGTTCTATGACCCATACTGAGCTGAGACGGCTATTATTCCCTGTCAACTTCATTAAGATATACTCGTCAAATAGACAGAATCCGTAATTATACGCCTAAAGCCTAGAAATTTCGTTTCCGACCAAAACAAAATTCCGATTTTTTTTTCTCGAAATTTATTAAAATCTCTATATCTCTGGAACGGCAAGGGGTACTAGATGATACTTACGTCGTTGGATACCCAAGAGAGAGACGCATCGGTGGATCGCCATGATCCCGTCATGGCGTCAAAAGATGAATTAGACGGATTTTGAAAATGTCTCTATATCTCTAGGACGGGAAGTGTACTAGAGCCGAAACTTAGACCATTGGATAGGTCTGGACTACGCGCATGCCTCGATCTTCGTGATTATTGATTACATCTTAGTGACGTCATCATTTAAATGAGACGGATTTTGTCAAAGTCTCTGTATTCACGATGAAAAGCTGAAAAGGGTCTCGAAGCTACAATCGGGTTATTAGCGAATGTCAACGCTGTACACAAGATGTATTACCAGTGATCTACATGTAATTCATTAAATTAATGTACCGTTTATTGTATGTAAATACATAGCTCGCGGTATACCAGAAGCGATCAATACTATCAGTGACCAGACTATATATGGCTCTGAGATGACCATGTTATATATATACTTCACTCGCGCTAGACGTATTGGGATAGAGGAGGAGGAATTATATGAGTAGTATAAAACGCAGACAAACCAATACGAAGATTAAAACATAATCGCTTTATTCATGAACTCATAGCATTGCTTTACAAATAACGAGAGAAAAGTATCATTGGCTTATATGAATACATCGCCTTTGTTGTGCCTATCATTTTCGCATTTAGTCTGCCATTCAATGTTGATCAGTCTGTCATTTTCCGCTGTATGAGGTTTTAAATCTTACAGTCGATGTACGTATATTATTAAAATGTGTGGAATTCATTCATCGTCTTCGTATAGTTTATCGTGCAAGTGTTCCTTCATTTTAACGCTTTGTTTCATCGCTTACTCATAGCTCGCTTTGTGGGACTTCTGAAGGTCACCACAGGTCTTCATGATTTCCTCATGAATTGGATCGTTCTCCGGAGCCTTCATACCCAAGATCACATCGAGATACATCCGCCGTAGCGTCTTCATCCTGTGAGGCATTCGCTATGAACTCTCTAGTCTTGACTTTGATATCATCGTTGAATTCCATACGTGATGCTCTACCGATCAGGGCTTTCCACGTGTCATGTTCTACGGTATGGGGCGCTTCATTCCTCCAGTCATCCGATTACTCACGCCTCCCTTCTTCCGTCTGTTCCCTTTACCGAGAAGGTATTGTCTTTGTGTGTAGACCTTGTCCGGTCTGTGTTTGCACATCCGGCCTCATTCTTAGCCTTTGGCTTTCCGGTGTGGTCGGCTTCAAGTCGATTACTAGGAACCGTAAGGCTTGGTGTTGGCTTCTTCATACGTTTTCGTGAAATAGTCGTATGTTCTGAGGATAAATTCGACTACCACGCACACGGGCTTATGCTCTGTCGATATTGGAGAACAACACGAAGTATTGACAGTTCAAGGCAATATCGCTAGAGGCCTTCCCTTGAGGAAAGAGATTTTGAGTCAAATAGATGACGGACAGATTGCGATTATGGGAACCTTTGGTGAATAGATTCGCGATTTTCGAATTGTCCTTGGCCGCACACATTAGGTCATCGAGCACTACCACGTTGGTCTGCTCGGAATCGAAGTAATGCGGTTCGTCTATGTCGTGAGGAATCCTTGAGACGAAGCTCACATTCTGTTAAAAGCGTCTGATCCGTCATTCATAATTCAACCGTCGTCCATTAGAGAATATCCGCGTCCATAATCCAAAGACCTATTCCATATTCCATATAACAGTATTAGCACCAAATTCAAAAAGACAATCATAGTATACATAAACATAGGCTTGTTTCCTGCAAGAGAGAAGCGGTCAACAGTTTTCAATGATGCCGGCAAGACATCATGATGTTCCAAAAATATCAAATCCGTATCGCTGATCAGTATTCTTAATCCATAATATTCGTTGTAAAGTCGTCATCTAAAGAATGATGTATCTCAGTCACGCTTTGATTGTGACTGTTCATATGAGTACCATAAGGATCTTGAAGTACATGGGTTCATACGGCCCCTAGCCCCGGGTTAAGCGGAATTAGACACAAGTTACGAAACGTAGCGCCATAGATCTTGCACGCTACGTTCGTATTTTGCTATCAGCATGCGATATGTATCGCCAAATTTGAGAAACTTTGAGTGGAGGCGCTTGGTGGAATAGCCCTGTTTTATAAGTTTCTGCAACAATGTTTTGTGACGTTGATTAAAATCGTCACATTTAACACAGGATCTAGCAAATGCTACTAAGCGAGATATGTATACGCCATATGCAGGTCCCACTGGAATATTACTGTCCACAAAGGGATAGTTTACGATGTCGAAATTGTAATCATCTCTTTTGTCATACAGTCGACGAGAGGGAAGGCCCGCTTCATTTTTATAGAGATATAGGTCTAAATACGATGTGCCTATAGGGTTATCTGTAGTTTCCTTCAAATCCAGTGAAGGTGGATATATATCCTTCACTGCGTCATTTATATAGCGATTATCCACAACGAGAAGATCGTCTATATAGCGTTTGGTGAATGAGAAGGAACGGGCTTTGAATGGATCGGTTTTTGAAAGCGCCTGCATATAGTCATATTCATAAGAGAACGGATATAGGTCAGCCAATAGGAGTGCACAATTAGTACCCATTGGAATACCTATATGCTGTGTTGCCAAATTTCACAAAGATATTTTTAATGAGAAATTCAAATAACTCTATTAACAAAGAAACATCCCATGAATGATATCACTTGTATGTAGTAAAGCTAAAGAACGCTTTATGGCTTCCGACATTAATATATCTACGATCAGTTTTCTTGAACACAGATACTATTAATGAACTTAGACGGTCAATAATGTCCTGGTGAGGGATTGTGGTATAGAGAGTGGAGAAATCACATGTGGATACATGTCTATACGGTATGTGACCTTTAGCATCAAGTTCTTCCGTAAGACATTTTGAGTTTTTCAATATCCACATACATTCAACCCCAGAGTTTTTAGAAATAGTAGCGCAATACCTTTCCCAAAATACTTTTACCTCCTGAAGGGCCCTCGTCAACAGGGTTGAAAGAAGCTTGGTGGTGCAGCTTCTAGAACCAGCTATGAATCTAGCTTTGTATGGTGATTTATGCATTTTGGGAGTCCAGTATACTTTTGGTATATCGTTATGTTTGGTTGGAAGACAAATACCTCTTTCCTTGAGAAACGTGTTGTGATTGTTAAATAAATCTTCCAGAGTAAATGCAGTTTGAAAGTAAGTAGACGTATTTGATGACGATATGTTTACACTCAATTCTTCAACCAGCACCTGGTAATAGTAATATTTACATATGAATATTATATTATTTGGAGCTTTGTCTGCTGGGACTATGACGAATTTACTCTGGAGATTTGCTGGAACTTCTTGCGAATTGGGGCTTCTCAGTACTTGTTTTGCTTGGGGAAGGGTACTTCTGTCAATATGGCGGATTGTTTCAACGACTTTGCTCTTGGTGAGCTCCAGCCAATCATCGAGTACTGTAGGCTCAACTTTTTCTCGCTTAGACCAATCAATATTTATATCAGATTTATATTTCTCGGCTCTCTATATTTAGGTCCTTTCATCAAGAGTAATCTTAGGTCACCAGTCACGACATGTTTGCGTGGTGTATAGATAAAATTCGACGATTCACAATCACAACGATAGCCCCCCGACGTGTATAAGTTCCAGTCAAACTCCTTGACAGCATTAGAGTAATTGAATATTTTGGTGGCT
>JAVTVY010032133.1:0-13328 GCA_036873755.1 Hanleya hanleyi
GGTGCCACTTTCGACAGGCGTCTGACTTAGCACTCTGTAAAATAAGAATCGAGACAAATAAGCTGTACCAAACACGGATCTGCAGATATAACTTGTACATTCAGCTACAGATAACAAAATCGGAGATTATTACATCCGAAAGGGGCATAACTCCATAAGCAAAGGCGAGTAGAATACAACAATAAGTTTCCAAAATATAGTAGCTATACCGAACACAGTTCTGCAGATATAGTTGGTTACATTCAGGCATATAGGACAGAAATAGAAATTAATATATCAGTAAAGGGGCATAACTCTGTAAAGTATGGGCAGAGGGGCGCCACTTTCGATAGACGTCTGACTTAGCACTACTGTAAAATAAGAACCGAGACGAATAAGCTGTACCGAACACGGATCTGCAGATATAACTTGTACATTCAACTACAGATAGCAAAATCGGAGATTATTACATCCGAAAGGGGCATAACTCCATAAGCCGAGGCAAGTAATCCTTTGTTGGCTTGTAGAATACAGGAATATAAATAAGTTTCCAAAATATAGTAGCTATATCGAACACAGTTCTGCAGATATAGTTGGTTACATTCAGGGATATAGGACAGAAATAGAAATTAATATATCTGTAAAGGCCGGGGCATAACTCTGTAAAGTATGGGCCGAGGGGCGCCACTTTCGATTGGCGTCTGACTTAGCACTCTGTGAAATATAAGAACCAAGACGAGTAAGCTGTACCGAACACGGATCTGTAGATATAACTTGTACATTCAGCTACAACTAACAAAATCGAAGATTATTACATCCAAAAGGGGCATAACTCCATAAGCCGAGGCGAGTAATCCTTTGTTGGCTTGTAGAATACAACAATATAAACAAGTTTCCAAAATATAGTAGCTATACTGAACACAGTTCTGCAGATATAGTTGGTTACATTCAGGCATATAGGACAGAAATAAAATTACAAAATCTGTAAAGGGGCAGAACTCTGTAAAATATGGGCCGAGGGAAGCCATTTTCGATAGGCGTCTGACTTAGCACTATATAAATAAGTGTTGAAAATTTGGTGGTTGTGTCTCAAGCGGTTTTGCCTAAAATGCGGTAATGGACGGACGGACGTACGGAAGTACGGACGGATGTACATGGCGACGACAATACCCCGAGGCCAAAATGGCCGAGGGGTAAAAATTACTATTTGATTTACAGAGGTACATGTACATCAAGATTTTGCCACTATATCTTGCATGTGTGAAACTTTGGCAAGTAAATATTTTCAGAAATTGTTTCAAATATTATGTTTTTTATCATAGGCGATGCTGAGGAGTAAAATCTACTCTAGTAATCAAGCCTCTAATGGGAATAATGTTCATGACTGCCATTTTGAGCCATTTTTTTTAACAACAACAACACTGGGTTCACAAAGGTCTTAATTTTAAATAGAGATCACAACATCATGTAGACTATTATTATGATCATAGACGACAATTTGTTTTTGAGTACCATCCAATGTGGATATACATGTGTTCATGGTCACCTATGGCAGATGTATCTTCAATAGTCTGATATTTTCTTGACTTTATGGAGCAAAAATGACCCTTTTTACCTCCATTTTAGAGAGGTACCGTAAACTGGGGTGAATAGGAACAAAAAATTGGAAAGTTGTTCATGACGTATTATTGCCAAGGCATAAGTAACTGACAAGTTTGTTTTCTTTTATATTGGTACTATCAACCTCAAGCTGCCAATTGATGACTGACTTGATAAGATATAATGTGTGGTTGACCGCGAGTGTAGCAAATTCCGAAGTCATCTCCATGACAGAAATTGGGGATGTGGTCCCCCTTACTGTCCAGAAGTGTCTTTGAAGTAACTTTGAAGTAACTTTAAAGTGTGGCCATATTTTAACCTTGAAGTGCTACGCTCAGAGTCAGAAGTGTGCTTGCAGTGTGGGTATTGTTTTGTGGCAATGCCATATAAGGGCATTGAAGTCACAATGAAGTCACTTGGAAGTACTTTTGAAGTGTGCCTCAAATATGTTAATAAGGTACTGCAAAGGCACTTCATCCACCCTTCCACAGAAGGGTAACCTCCAAAGGCACTTCTGAAGTGCTCTTGAAGTACCTAATTAGAATATATGAGGCAATTCAATGTCCTTATATGGCAAGGCACTTCATCCACACTTCTTTAGAAGGATACCTTTCATATGCACTTCTGAAGTGCTCTTGAAGTACCTTATTAGTATCATAGCAAATTCGTGTAATGAAAGGTATGTATATATAGCCACGAGATATTTACTTTCCCAGAAAAGAAGACACAAATATATATTTGAGCACAGAACGTTTTATTTAGAGAAAGCATGGGGAGTGGGACAAAACAGTATGTCATAAAATATTTACAATAAACCTGGTGGTTCTTAACAAGAAACGTGTAGTTTATATAACCACTAGCACAAATCCTTGAGACAACATACAACATAGTACTATGTATGTATTTACATGCAGTCTTTGGTATGAGAATTTATTGCAGTATTAGTATTATTATTATTCAAGGGTGACAGTCTTCTTATCCAACTTGAACTTGAAGCAGCAGATCTTTCGAAGGATAGTTTGCTTTAGTTGCCCCGAGGTCCCCTTGGATGTAATCCAACCTTTGCTGAAACCCACCAGTCTGAATTGTGGACTTCTTGACCTGTTGCAAGAAATACATGCGTATAATTAAAACCTGATCAGTTGTATATATGGTTCCGTATGACATGAAATCCAGTTCTCCTTTTTTTTTAATACACTCAGGATGATTGAATAGGTTGACTACCATAAAGGGTAAAGAATGAAACACATCCGTACGATCTACAAAAGATTGGTAAAGATGTCTATTATCCTTTCTTTAGTACTCCATAATATACAACAAGGGAGATAAACAGTTTGTGTGACGTTATAACCAATATACACTATGAAGATATCAGCCACACATCAACCATACCTAGGTGTGCAAATTAAAGTTCCTGTCAGTCGAGTGGCTGCTTGAAGTGAGCCGAGTTCCTTGTAGCAGCTGTATTCTGGAATATTAAAGTATATACAATGTAAGAAGCCATTAGAATTGAAGTGAAACAATCATGTGAATTTTTATAATGTTTCTTTGTTAATTTCTGGTTCAACTAAATCTCCATACAGGTTTTCAAATGACAAATGAATGCTTATTAACTATGAATTGTATTAAAAAAAATTTGAAATGAAATGTCTCAAGATGTGGGTAGGAATGTACAATTGAAGAATGTGAAGATCCTTAGCTTTGATATATGAAATATGCAATCAATAAACAAGGAAAATATAGCCTGTTATATGATTCAAAGTCTAATCATAGCATGATTATACTTTTTCTGATTACAGCTAAATTAGGCTAAAATAGGATCTATAGATCTATATCTCTATAAAAATGAAGCGGGCATTCTCTCTCGTCGACTTTATGACAAGAGAGGATTACAATTTCGACATCGTAAACTATCCCTTTCTGGACAGTAATATTCCAGTGGGACCTGCATATGGCGTATACATATCTCGCTTAGTAGCATTTACTAGATCCTGTGTTAAATGTGACGATTTTAATCAACGTCACAAAACACTGGTGCAGAAACTTAAAAAACAGGGCTATTCCACCAAGTGCCTACACTCAAAGTTTCTCAAATTTGGCGATACATATCGCATGCTGATAGCAAAATACGAACGTAGCGTGCAAGATCTATGGCGCTACGTTTCGTAACTTGTGTCTAATTCCGCTTAACTCGGGGCTAGGGGCCGTATGAACCATGTACTTCAAGATCCTCATGATACTCATATGAACAGTCACAATCAAAGCGTGACTGAGATACATCATTCTTTAGATGACGACTTTACAACGAATATTATGGATTAAGAATACTGATCAGCGATACGGATTTGATATTTTTGGAACATCATGATGTCTTACCGGCATCATTGAAAACTGTTGACCGCTTCTCTCTTGCAGGAAACAAGCCTATGTTTATGTATACTATGATTGTCTTTTTGAATTTGGTGCTAATACTGTTATATGGAAAATGGAATAGGTCTTTGGATTATGGACGCGGATATTCTCTAATGGACGACGGCTGGATTATGAATGACGGACTAGACGCTTGTAATGCTAACATTTTATTATCAAGATATTTTAAAACATATTTCTTTACCATTTTGTCAACAATTTAGTATGGAAATGTTCTCTAATCTTGTGCAAGGGACAAAAATCAATAAATTTTATAAATCAATAAACAGTTCAAAACAACAAGATAATTTATTTAGAACTATCATCCCCCAGCCAGTTAAATCCCCCTGTTTTGACATGAACAGGAAGTATATACAAGCAATTTTGTGATAAAAATATCTCACCCTCAGGGGATTTCCTCCAGGGGTGCATGCCAATCTTCATATGAGGTCCCCAAGCCTGGGGTTTCCAAGCTGACAATTCACACACTCATAACAATACACTGCCTTGATGAACCTGGGTAGATCTGAAAGTGATAGTGAGACAGAGATATGGATATTTCTTTGTGAAAGCCATGCTATATGACCCATTAAATTTGACTGCAATTATAAGGTGAAGTGCATTTCAGTTCAGTTCTTTGCTTATTAAGTTTGAAAAAAAGAAGAATTATAGTTATATTTATAATTTACTTACCATATCACTAGCTGCACTCATCACCATCTGCAATACAGTTCTTCAAACCTCCATACTTCTAGCTTAAACATGAACAAATCCACCGGACTTTTGCACTTAGGTCAGCCATTGTTGTTGTTGTTGATTGTGGCGCCCCCGGTGGTCAATTAAATTTTCAAGGGCCAGATAACTCCACCCATTTTGATAAGACATTTAAAAGGAAAGACTATCAGAAACAGAAATTATATTTATATTATATTTAAACAATTGATAATAACGAAGAGGATAATATAAAGTATTCTTTAATGGGCATTTTTTGCTGACATTATGTTAGAACTGATTCTTTTAAAAATATTTTCCCATTTTGTCCAATTCTACTATAAAATCATGGATTTGGACTGATTATAAAATCTCAATTCAACAAGATTTAATCATCTAATATGATACTATTTTGATAACACTAATATGTGAGAGACTGATATTATTAATATATTTATTTTATTCAAATGGGAACCCATGGTACAGATCACTGTCAAAGATCAAAAAAAGTGTTCACCGTTCTGAGTAATATGTCAGTAACCACATGTGAATATTTTACACAGTTGCAGCTATTTTGAACTGTGAAGTACAAATCTGGTGTTTAGTGGTTTCATGGAAATGAGATTTGATGTCACTGAGTGAAATCAAATCAGCCAACTTTAAGCTGGGATATTCCCAGAGGTAATTAAGATCATTGTTACTTGTATGCATGTAGCTCTATAACTACAACAATGTTATGTAATGTTATAGATTATGTTACTGTAAAAGTTTGTGGAAAAATTCCAAAAATCTAGAAATTCTATTGGATTGAATCTTATTGGATTTTTCAGAATCTTATAGGATTTTTTAGAATCTCATAGGATTTTTTCAGAATCTTATAGGATTTTTCAGAATCTGATAGGATCCTATAAGATATTTTTTGAAGGGGAAGTCCCCCAAGTTATGCTATAACACTGACAAAGTCCAAGAAGTGTCTTTCAGAAGTACCTTAGATTATGCTGAACAGAAGTGTCCCTGAAGTCCCCCAAGTTTTGCTGAAGAACTGACAAAGTCCATGAAGTGTCTTTGAGGAGTCCCTTGGCTACTGCCTTTTTCTAATGAAGTACCTATGAAGCGTGCCAGTATTTTTCTCTGTTGTTGAAGTGCCTTTTCAGTGTACTCTTCAGAGGCACTTCTAGGCACACTTCACATGAAGTGTGACACTTCTGGACAGTAAGGGCCAAACTTTGGTTCCACCACAGCCCATGTTGGACACAACTGGCTGATTCTCTCCCAGGACCTCACGATGATGGCGCTGCAGCTGTGATTCATGGGATTACTGAGTTAGATTGAAAGAATATTTTTAATTTTTTTTTTCTTTGTCTTTCAGAAAAATTGACAGAAGCGTGGGGTGAATGGGAACAATCAGTTTTCAAGAAAAAAATATACATATATCTTCAACAAATAAACTGTATTCTATACAAGTGCAAAGGTCCCTTGGGTGGACACCAAATAGCACCAAAATATCTTGTTAAACTAAAAAAATAAAATGCACACACTTGTGCAAATGCTCAAATCGTTCCTATTCACCCCATTTTACGGTAAGCTGCGTTGTCATATTTGTAAGTACCGGTACCGGTACGGTATGCCAAAGAAATTGTGGGTCACATTTTTTTCTTTTTAAACTCACTCATCATTCATATTCACCCTTTTGGGGGGAGGGGGGGGGGTGGAATAGAAATATCATGACAAGAGTTGTTACTGTTGTTACTGTTTCTATCCACTCCAAAAGTGGGGTAAATGGGAACAGTCAGTTTTTTGTAATAAAATATACAAATATCTTTAAAAAATAAACTGTATTCCATACAAGTGCAAAAGTCCCTTTGGTGGACATCAGATAGCATCAAAATATCTTGTTAAACTAAAAGAATAAAATGTACACACTTCTGCAAATGCCCAAATCGTTCCTATTCACCCCAGTTTATGGTAGTTCTCTCAGTAATGTTGGAACATTCCCACTCGTGACAACGAGCTTTATTCGGAGTACGAAGTTTGGACCTGTGGCCAAGTCTCGCTGATTATAAGAGTATATACTGTGTTGTCCAATCACAGGTCAGAATAGAACCAAGTAATATTCAAGATCTTCTGAAAAGAGGACAACTGAGGTATTATGCATGCTGAGGATCGTCATCACTACCATAAGGCTGCCTAAAAATATTATAGGTTGTTGTTGTGTGGTGAGAAGCTTGGAAAATATCTCAAGGAATTGATCGACATCTTAGTGAATTAATCAGTTTGTACATAAAACAGCCCAGCAGGGACATCAATCCAGCGATGCAAAAGGTCAACAGTAATCGAATAGCTATCAGGCCATTCTAAAAAAAAAAATGTGTTTACTGTAACGCAATTAGAATACGAAGCTGCACATCAAAAAACCCCTCGGCTCTGGGTACATTCATAATGTATTCAATTTGAACCAAGATGTCAGGAACACCAAGCAGTCAAGTCACAAATATACAGATTATCAAAAGTTTTCCAATTAGAAATGACCCCTAAGATTTCCGTCCAATCAGAGAAACCGGTATTCATTACATAAATTCCTTGATGCATCAACATGATCAATGATGTATACCAAATTTTACATCGTGCATTTGAACGGTATCAGAGATAGAGATCATTAATGATTTCGCATAAATTAAAGATGGCCGCCCATCCTTCCCGCCACTCAAGAGGAACTGATGTGGTTATTCATTGAAAGTCTCTTGATACATTGATGCTGTGTACCAAGTTTCGTATAGAACACTGAAATGGTATCAGAGATATACATCATTAAAGATTTTGCATAAATTAAAGATGGCCACCAAGGTTTCCGCCCAATCAGAGAAACCAGAACTGTCATTTGTCGTAAGTCTCTTGATGCATCGATGATGTATACCAAATTTTACACAGCATATTATTTAGCTACCTGTGAGCTGCCCATGTCGGCAAGCACGATTTTCTTCCGATTAAAATACTCACTGACGAAGTTTTATTGAGCTCCTATTCTCCGAAATAAAATGTACGAATCGCTCAGCTTGTACTGGTTTCGTTTTCGACTTGAAGTTGCCCAATCTCGAAACCAGAGCTATCCGGTCCTGTCCTCCCTACTAGGCTCTGGGACGGCGCTCAGGCGTACGATCGATCATTGGCTAGCACACAAAACCCTAGAATTCAGAACATAACGAGGGCGTCTCTGTGGAGATAATGTCGATGTCCCGACGTCATGGATGTTACGAGCGCGTCTGCGCGATGACGGACTCAATATGCATTCTTGCGAAATATTTTCTATTATGACGTCAAGACGCCATGACGCTTGCCATGCAAGTGACTCGTGACTGACGTTTCACAAGGAATTGGATATGTTCCAATGGAACAGGAAGAGGACACGTGAACGAATTTTTCAATGCATTATGGGACCCACTTTCAGTGAGCGTGGTCCCAGGGGTTCGTAGGAGCGGCCAATTTTCCAGCGGAGAGCGACCCCTGGTGGCGAGGTTGGAAGTTGCCAGGCATGAACAGTCAGCTCTCGTGTTGTATGCATGGGAGCGGGATGAACGTTGAAGTGAACAGAATGTCCGATATAAATAAAACTAAACTGTTTCCAAGAACACAACTCAGTCATTCAGTCATATTAGGCCTGTATTAGATCGTAATTCAGTATTTTTAGGACAGAATAGTTACTTGTCGCGGCGACAGGTGGCATTTTAATTTAGTTGTCACTTGAAAAAATGACTTGTCGGCGATAGGTAGACAGGCGTTATTTCGACCGCTCAACGTCCGTGTCCGCCATTTTGATGGCCTTCACCAGCAGCGCCACCAGCGAGAGAGTAAACTCCCCTTACGGGATGCGCGAGGAGTTATTCCCCTTGAAACAGACATTTTTACAGGTTCGCGGAAACGGAAAAAAATATCCCGGACAATTTATTTTTGCGCAGCTACGTTTTTTTCGGGTCGGTCGGGTTACGGTAAACATAAATAATATTTTGAATGGCCTCACCTACATACCTGATGCACACTGCTATGGTCAGCCATTAGTTGCTATATTCTATTGATATTATAATTGTTTTGTTTTTATTTATAGATTATTTCCCTGCATGAATTTATCAATTTTCAATGCTTGACTTGCACTATAATTGAAGTTAATCCCTAGACAATACCAGCTGCCCCCGATAGAAGCGACAGGATACTCGAAAGAAGTACATGTGCTTACATTATTTTTGAGTGTGACTATCAGCAATCGTATTCCAAGCCTTATCATATAAAACTTATGTTATAGAATGCGAAATAGAAGAAATATTGAATATTTTTTGCTTGCCACGGCGTGCACCGCCATTGCACCACTGCGTGACATTTTTAGATGAGCGGAAGTGAGTGTCTACCCTTGGCAAACTGAGTAGTGCAGTGTGGTCAGAGGAGTACCTGTAGGATAGTGTACACTGCAACTACACTGCATCAACTGGAGGAGTAGGCTGCAGTGTAGTCTGCAGTGTAGCTTGAGTGTCCCAATTATGTAAATGAGGTTGCGGTGTAGGCTGCAGTGTAGCCTGCAGTGTAGTATGAGGAGTACTCCTCTGCTGCAGTGTACTCCTCTGGTGCAGTGTACTCCTCTGTTGCAGTGTAGATTGCAGTGTAGGTGGCAGTGTACTCCTCTGTTGCAGTGTAGACTGCAAGTGTACTCCTTTGTTGCAGTGTAGACTGCAGTGTAGGTGGCAGTGTACTCCTCTGTTGCAGTGTAGACTGCAGTGTAGGTGACAGTGTACTCCTCTGGCTACACTGCAGACTACACTGCATCAGAGGATTGTCCCAATTATTCAGATATTGAAGGCTGCAGTGTAGCCTGCAGTGTAGGCAGAGGAGTAATCATCCAGTAGACGATGCAGTGTATACAGCAGTGTAGACTGAGGAGTACCCAGTTACAATTATCATGGTGATCATGATATAATGATCATGCCGATCATGATATAATAATCATGTCCTTCAAAGAATTAGTTAATTAAACATGTTAAATACTTGGTGAATACAATCAAAATGTTAGGCTATTAATAGGCTACTAAAAATTCTTGCATTTATTTGGTAGTCATGTTCAACAACTCATTGTTACTTTACTAGGTTCACATGGAAATTGTATGAATATCATGAACAAATTCACTAATGAACAACTTACATGTACATGAACACACAATCCTTTCAATGTACCCACCTTCTACTTTATCTTCCACAATGAAAGTTCTACATCATACAAAAGAAGATCTAATCACCCACCACTTGTAACAAAGATTTCACTTACTCCTCTGGGTACCCTGCTTGTGAGGAGTACTCCTCAGTTTGCTTAGGGTACACATCTAAAACATCACAATGTCATGGAGATTTAAGGTTGATCGTGTTGGTCATGCCGATAATTCGCACGAGAAGGAACCCAGTAAATCTACTGATGTTCTAGTTTATTTTAGTAGCTCAAGTGTAATCATGAAAATGTTTACAAACTAAAAAGCATCATCGTTCAACTCAAATCACTGCACAATTGCCCAGGACGCTCTTTTAGTTTACCGCTCAGCTTCAAATTTTGTCGAAATTGGATTTGCCATGCCAGTTTTTTCCTCAAATAAAAACTCAGACCCAGAGTAACTCAAATGTCCGTAGTTGTAATGGGGAACATCCGTGGATCAAGCGTTAGCCGGCCATGACGCTGTCCCGAATGCTGACGTCATCAGTCATGTCATCCCACAGTTAACATGGCAGCGCCCACGTCGACCCCAAAGGGGAAACATGGCTCCACAAATTGTAATAAAAATAATAGTATCACCCTCAATGACAGTAAAATAGTTGGTTATATTTCTTTGAGAGGCCTAACCTTTGTAATAAAGCAATTATTCCTTCAAGGAGTTGCTCCCACCATAATTTCAGCTGAAAGATGGGATTTACATGTAGTGACCTGATTAATGAATCGCAAATCGGCCAGGGAGCCATGCATCAATGAACCTGACATTGCTATTGGGCTAAAGGATTAACTTCAATTATAGCGCAAGTCTGGTATTCCTTTTTCCCGCATCAAGATGACATTGTGATCAACCCCGCCCAATTCTTTGAAAACATGCAAGATGTTGTCTACCTTCTTGCTTCTTTTGGCTTTTCTGATTTCTCATCCATGAAACTATGTGGTTAATTAGAAAATCATTATTCACTATGACATGAAATAGTTTCGGGCACCTATGCAGAAAATTGGCAATTATTTTGAAAAACAAAAAAAAATGCTGAAAACACAATTTTTCAGTTGCTCCCTCAAAGACACCATTTTGAATTTATCCATGATGCTATGATTGGGGGATTATCCAAACAGGTTTAGGATGACCCCAATATGATAAGCTGTCAATTTCCTCAACTCTGGAGACCCAAGGAAAAAATTCTCGTGGGAGATAGGGGAGACTGAATTTGGAATTTGTCCCCTCCTTTTATCTTCCTTGTTCCATCAGGGGAGTATCAGGGGCATACCTAACTTCCGGTAGGTATCAAAGGCCCTCACAATTAGTTTTAGTAATTAAAGTCTATTTTTAAGAAAACACAGGAAGGAAGCAATCAGAGATTGCTCAATTGTATGCCCCCCCTTCCGCTTTAATCCGACACTGCCCCGCCATTGTTCTGTTGTTTATTGGTTGGTGGAGGCCTAATTTGGATAATTATAAAAATTCTGTTTCTGTCACTTTTTTTGCCATGCCTCACATAATACATATTCCAAGTATCAGCCAACAAGTGATAATACGATGTTTCGATGCAAGATGGTCGCCAGGGCTTTCGCCAAATCCGAAAATGTGACCTGGTTATGAGACCTACATTCCTTGGGAGTATATTGTGGTGAAATTATGAAGCGATCAGTGAACTTTGAATTTTGCACCCAATTCACTCTTTTTGGGGCAACTTCATACTTTAATTTCAGGACCTATGTTGTCTGCTTTGGAATGTAGGATAACATATAATATAGCCATTTTTCTGGTCCAAATTGGTTATGGACTGAGATCCAGCCTGGACAAATGAATATATCCCATTCACTTTAGTTTTGATAAACAAAGGGCCATAACTCTTGAAAATATAACCGAAAGCAGAGAAACTTCACGCTGCACACCAATGGGTCACTGACCACATATCATGCAAATTTCATACTTGTCCATACAATATTAACCGAGATCCAGCCCTACAAGTCTCAAAGATTTGAAGAAAAAAGGGCCATAACTGTTGAAAATATACGCGAAATGTGGAGAAACTTCACGCTGCACAACTACAGGGCACTGACCACATATCCTGCAAATTTCATAATTGTCCATACAATATTAACCGAGATCCAGCCCGGACAAGTCCCAATTCACACAAATTTGAACAAAAAAGGGCCATAACTCTTGAAAATATATGCGAAACGCGGAGAAACTTCACGCTGCACAACTACAGGGCACTGACAACATATCCTGCAAATTTCATAATTGTCCATACAATATTAACCGAGATCCAGCCCGGACAAGTCCCAATTCACACAAATTTAAAGAAAAAAGGGCCATAACTCTTGAAAATATATGTGAAACGCGGAGAAACTTCACGCTGCACAACTACAGGGCACTGACAACATATCCTGCAAATTTCATAATTGTCCATACAATATTAACCGAGATCCAGCCCGGACAAGTCCCAATTCACGAAGAATTCAGGAACAAAGGGCCATAACTCTTGAAAATATAAGCGAAACGTGAAGAAACTTTACGCTGCACAACTGTGGGGCACTGACCACATATCATGCAAATTTCATACTTGTCTATACAATATTAACCAAGATCCAGCCCGGACAAGTCCCATTCACAGAGATTTCAGAAAAAGGGCCATAACTCTTGAAAATTATACCGGAACTCGGAAAAAACTCAACGCTGCACATCTACGAGGCACTAGCCACATTCCATGCAAGTTTCAATCCTGTCCATCAAATATTAACCGAGATATTGCTCGGACAAGAAATTCGGACGGACAGACGGACAGACGGACAGACAGACAGACGGACATATGGACGGACGGACAAAGCGATCGCTATATGCCCCCCCTCTAGTTAGAGGGGGGGCATAATTATCTTTAACATGTATATGTATAAAAGATCTATTGGTTCATATAGAAAATATAAACAAAATATTTTTTCAAACAAATATTCTAGAACAGTTGATCAATATTTTATTCCAAATAATTGTGGGTGCATGCCTTTGGTAAAAGTGAAACCGAGGCGACTAACTTCTCGAAGCAGCTTCTAATATCTCTAATCTTAAAGAGCGACAGGTATTCAGGGGGAGATCAGACACTTTCCGGAAAGGGCTATACAGTTGAGATCATATAGTTCTGTACATGTAGCTGCTGGGATGAGATAAACTCCATGGCAAGGCAAGACCGTACGATTGACCGTATCTGCGCTTCGCAAACAAGATGCAGAAATGAGAGGCATGCCAATAACGATGATAGCATCTTCAAGTGTATAATCTGTTTTCTATTGATCGCCAACGGCTACATGAACGATCACGGAAGTCAATGTAAATACTAATGGGGGGTGAGAGATAATAGAAATCAATATCTAGGCAATAATTCAAATATGT
>JAVTVY010032134.1:0-135554 GCA_036873755.1 Hanleya hanleyi
ATATATTTTTTTTTACCCAGTTCCTTTTGGGAGGCAGTCTGTGTAGTCTACTGTCTCGATCGGACTGATTAGATCCGCGGGTGAAGGACGGGCGGTAGGAAGGCGTGCATTCGTTTTGTTAGTTATTTTAATTTCCCTTCAGTGATGATACATTACATTCTGCAAAAATTGCTGTAAGTAAGAAATCTAATTTCGAAGAGAATCTCAAATAAAATTTAACGAAATGCTATTCATATCTATATACTAAATCTCTGCACTTCGATATTTGAAAGTATCCCGATAGAATATTCGATTTGTATGACTTTCATATTCAAACAATAAATATCCTTCATACGTAATATGCAAATATATTCTCTGCATTATCCGAAAAGAAAAACACTGAAAGTGTGAAAAATAATGCCAAGAGAGACGACTAATAAATAACGACAGAAACAGACAGAACCATTCGTACAGGTCATCACAAGATATCAGACAGTGAAGTCTATATTTAAGACAGGAACACAACTTGGATGGATGGTCCTTTAAACTCATCATACTCATATTCCCTCGGGTTATTTATCAATAAAAGCAGAAGTTAAGTAAGTTACAAATAAGAATCTCGTGTTGCGATTATCGTTATCTGTAGTTGATCATTCTCAAACGAATAACTTCCCACGCTTTCCGATTGAGCTGAGGGGAGGTGACGGTGGAGAAGGGTTCGGGTATATTCTAGGTTTTAGATTTCTTTGACAGTTCACATTCTTTATATATTAAAAAGCCTTTCGCGATATAATAAAAGATATATTATTAGCAAATATAAAAAAAATCAATATGACTCAATTATCTTTCCCAAATCTCTACATTATTTAAATAGATGAAATATACCAAAATGTGAAGTGTTGCTACAAAACATTGGATTTGTGCGCCTGTATTCGCGATATCCTTATATAAAATACCCAATTAAGTTCTGCTCTGTTTAACAAGAGAATGCAAACTCAACAAAATACAGCAGGAGACAAGTGAGTTGTCCAGTTACCTGTATCAGCAAAATACATTAGAACGGTATTTTCGTTATTTCGGGATAACACTATCTTAGAATAGCACAAATTCTAGTGCTGAAAAGAATGTGTGATGGTTACCCGAGAATAACTCCCTCTGACTCTGGCGCGTGTATATCTATTGTCCAGGCCGGGTCAGCTGCCCTTTATGACGTCAAATGCACAGTCGACTCTGCGCTATTTTGGTACGTTCTATTTTAAATGAACAGGTTTCCTCGACAGAAACGTTTTGTAGGCCAGTCGTACAGAATTATTCGTTTCGGTCGAAATTCCATTTTTATCTCATTTTCAAACAATACAAAAAGATTAGTTATTACTCAATGTATCATATATTAACTCGCAACCGTCTTTTAGTTAAATAATTTGCGATTATGTAAAATTATTGCTGTTTCAAAAGTAACTTCTTTTAACGAGCTACGTCATTAATTGTAATGTTGGAAATCGAACTTGCCGTCGAATATCTGGTAGTATGACACAACGGGAACTTGACCCCGCCTCGGGCTGGTCATCATCGGCTAGGCTGTAGGCGCTTCGATGGTCTCATCGTTCGCAGATTTCATATCCACATAGTATATAGCCCGACATTGAGGGCATAATAATCCCTCAGTGTTGACTTCAAAGTCAATCCTGCGTTTTACCCACTCTAACTGTGAACCAGATATTTTTCTGGTCTTGCCTGGACGCGTATTCTTGTGACAACACTCACACTTCGACTTGTTGAATGGTGCATTACTGTTCATAGCAAGAACTATAATGATTCTTAAATATAACGAGGACCGTTCAGGAAAATACACATGAAGTTTCCCTCGTTTTTTATACATGGAAAGTATTGCTGACCCATGAAACTAAACCCGTTCAGTTACGGTGACTTGGACATGTTATGATTGCGGTGCAATAAGGGTCGAGTTGTAGTAGTGGATGCAAAAATGTGTATACACATTTATATCTATATTTTATTAACTGAATATCACTGAAGATTATTTCACATACCGTAACATAAATAAATCCAAATGTTAAATATTAGAAAGAAAGAATAAGAAAATAGGAAGAAAATTTTTCTGATCCAAATGTGAATCGAACTCATAGCTAAAAAAACTGGTCCCCACACTGTTTTTGAAAGCGAGCAGCCTAACAACTGGACTACGACGACGTCTACTTGAAAAGCATTTTTTACTTGCTCACATAACGTTTCTGGAAGAATACAAGCGAAGCATTTGCACAATTTTTAATTTTGATGAAATATGACACCTCAAACCAGAATGATATTTCAACCGATTGTAACACTAACCATTGTGATAATAAATACACACAAATTGTTTTGGTTTGAGGTGTCATATTTTATATATGAAGGGAAATCCCTTCAGAAAATGACCCTAAAATGTCGAAAGAGCACATTCGACCATTTCAAACTTGAATAAATCCAGTTTAGAGCAATTGACAATCACCATTTTGCATGATATGAAACTTCAGCATTTTTACAGCAAATAACAATAACTTTCACCCGTTTCACTTTCAAACGAAAATCATGTTCACTACCGTCACGTCCGAGGGAGTTATTCTCGGGTAACCGTCACACATTCTTTGGTCGAGTCCCGTGCGAGATTCGAACCAGCGACCCCCGAGTCAGGCACCTAATCGCCAACACTGTTTGTCGGCGATCTAAACCACTCGGCCAACGGGCATCCCACACAAATAGGAGGTGGCAGACCGGTAGTCTTGAAAGCGTAGCCGAGGCGGTAGCCTCTGATGATCGTAATGACACAGCTCCCAAAGCTGAATAGATATATTTTTTATCATTTAGAAAGTGATCGTATAACAGTATTTTCGTTATTTCGGGATAACACTATCTTAGAATAGCACAAATTCTAGTGCTAAAAATTTGGTCGAGTCCCGTGTGAGATTCGAACACATTAGAACGGTCGATTTCGGCTTATATTGGCTAGGAAATCCGCTTTTAGTCATGTCAACCGTACCAGAGGACGACAATTCCCCTATCGGTTAGACACAACGATAAGATGTAATTTTATCTTCCTGGCTGTAGAACTAAATAATTCGTCGTGATGTCCAGGTTAGGATTAGCAAAATTTCGCCAGACAGGATCATGAGCGACCAATAACATCAAACGTCGAAGCAGGGATGACCGAGAAGCTTATCGAGATTTCGGTTCATTCGGACCCACATACGGCTGAGAATGACTTATAATATCTCCAGTCTATCCAGGGATTACGATTCCAATGGCGTTTCACTTACCAACGTTAGTCCCTCAGCTACCGATTTTGAATAGATAAATAATAAGTCAAGGAAAGTACGAGATAACCCAATAAGTCAAGGAAAGAACAAGATAACCCAACTAAGCCCGGAAGATCCAACATTGGTCATGTAGAGCGAATCAGACCAAACTCTGACGCATAGTGTTAAGCGGAATTAGATACGCTAGCTATACGCTTGCTATATATTGTGACAATTTGATAACTTCTGGTATTATTGTTTGTCAAAGTTGAACATCGGGATCGTGAGTGAATTCTGTTTGTCTGCGGTAATGGACAACTTTTGTATGTTTTATGACACAATACGTCATCTCCATCGATCTCTCTTACCAGTTTCGATTAAATACTTGTTCTTGCTCTTAAACCAGTCGTTATCGTTACGTAAAGTTCGCTCATCTTTAATGAATCCACATTTGTGCACAATTTTTGGCGGAAGATTTCTTCGCTGACCGCCATGTTTAGGAAATGCGAAAGCGAGGCTCTCTACTCACGAAGCAGTTTCCAATTAATTTTGACTAACTTTCGCAGATTATCATTAATTATAAAGGACTGAAATAATCTGCTTTGATAATTGAAATCCCTACTCAGCTAAGATTGCGAACAATTAGTTCCAGTTTAATGAGTAATGATGGTAAGCTCTTCTGAGGCTTCCAGGATATGGAAGTGCCCTGTCCTCCGATAGGGGGCGCTAACGTTGCACGAGCGGGAAGGTATAAATATTCATCATCAACAAAGATTCTTCACTTGGTATCAACCGAGTCAGCTGCACAAGTGGTGAATACAAATATCCTGTGAGCATTCACTACTATGTAAATTAAAAGAAAGGGACCAGTACAGCAAGGAGTATACCAGAATAAGCTGATAGTCCATCAGTGTCTATATCAATGTACAGCCCCTATATAAATATCGGGAACCCTGAGATAAATTTCTGGACCCCTAGATTTATTTCTGGATGAACGTAATAGACACCAAGGGTGCACATTCAGTAGTTAATAGGCTAGAATGGAAACTGAAGCTGTATATTCCATGGTTAATTGTCTTCAACTCGTATATTAATGCTAATATCAATGACAGCCCCGGATACCAGTGCCATATGATTCTAGGGATAAATCATACACCAATATAAACAGAATACATTTCAGGGGTGGTTGTAATAATACATAACAAAGGAACTATATTACACAGGTTCAACTTCAATGCAAAGAATCAGGGAATCAACACGTGCAATCACGCACAGCTTCACAAGGAAGCATAAAGGACGGGAAACGGACGTGAATTACAGATTACACAGATAACTTAAAAGTCGGGAAGTAACTAGATATAAAGGACGGGGTACGGACGTGAATTACAGATCACACAGATAACTTAAAAGTCGGGAAGTAACCAGATATAAAGGACGGGGTACGGACGTGAATTACGGGCACACACAGATCACACAGATAACTTAGAAGTCGGGAGTAACCAGATATAAAGGACGGGATGAAATTTTATGGAATACCAACGTAACTAACGCTCTTCCATCAGAGATCGGGGATATGATATACAAATTACACAGGATCCAGAAACATAGTCAGGTCATGAAAACGGAGTAGCACAGAATCTGAACGGAATAACAACAGAACACGGAACATCAGGAGAGCTTATGTTTATTGGATATTCATGTACGATGAATTTAATGATATCGCAGTGAATTTATTGATGTAACCAATACATAGTTTATTATACGAATAAAAGTTATTCAACTTATTACTGCATTTATCCAGTTATTCAACATTAGAGTATTCAGTAGAACGTGGAATTCCGGTTGGAAACCGGTGGTGTCAGAAGTGAGTATTGGTGATTTTTATGAAATAATAATCAGCCATCCTGATCGATCAGCTGGGTATTTCTGCAACGAAGTTGTCTTAGGAATTCCCGGTTGACCGTAACAATATATAGCTAGCTCAATGATGAATATATTTACAAGCTTTCAAAGACTATACTGTCTTCATCGTCAAGTAGTGACTGACTACCTGTCTTATGTAAAGTCTGATCTGCTGATAGCAGTTCACACTGTGCATAGTCCTAGCGCCAACTTGTGAATATATACCAAGTGGGTGAAGAAAACAAGTTACAGAGTAATCATGTACAGTACGCTGCTTAGTATATACTCACCAATAGGCGGTTTTGAGCCTACTAGTCAAGCAACATGACTCTGATTATATTATCAGTCATGCCATGCGATCCAAGACGAACCACTGACAAAAATAAAATGAATATATGTAATAAATAAAACAGAAGAAAACAGATCAGAAAGTCCCAGATATACTAGGCGTGGGCTCAGATATGCTATCAGATATGCTATCAGTGCTAACACTGACTTTCATCTTTTAAATGAGATAAAATACCATTTTACGCACATTTAATTAATTTACATTGGATTTTTAGTTTTTGTAATAACGTGGGAGGAGGAGCTTTGGTCTTTTTTGTGAAAGAGCCGAAATTGGGTCCCAGATCATCACTGGATGAAACCCTGATCCGAAAAAAATGACTTCATTTCATAGAGTCTAAACCATTATGGAGATTTTCACAAAAGAATTTCACTCAATAATTTCCCATTCTGCTGTTAAAAGAAATTCTTTTATTTTTAAATCAAATTTTGAAAATTATATCACTAAAATTGAATAGGGAAAAGGCCGTTCTTTCCGTTAATTGCGAAGAAAGCCCTGGAAATTACAAAAAATGTTTATTTTCTGAAATCTTCGTTTAATAAACCCAACATGAAACATGATATACATACAAAAGAAATATTTTTGGTTTTATTTTCAGTACAATTATATAAAGGATGTGTGATGTTTACATACGAAACACTCCTTTGTGTGTGGCGGTAATGAAGCTGATTTGGGGTGGGTTTTTTTCAATCCAAAACCTGCAAAAACATCTTTTGCTTGAAGAATATGTACTGAAATATCAGCCTGGAAACAATTACGATTGTCAGTTGCATACTAATGAGTTTACATTTCATCAAAATGTGCTCCCTGGCATATTTCTGTATTTCTGAGGCATTTATAAGGAGAATGTTCTCTTGTAACAAAAATGTCACCTCAAAACAACATTATATTTTCGAGAAGATATTTGGAAGATTGCTCATTTGAAAGTATCAAGTCTGATTTTTATCGAGCCCGTAGCTTTAGCTGCGGAAAGCTCGATATAGGTGCCACAATGATGTCCGTCTATCTGTCTGTCTGTCTGTCTATCTGCAGGACCAAGTAAATGTTAAAGTCTGATCCTAAGGCCTGCCCGACCGCCGAACCCTCATATTTCATATGCTTGCATCGGGCTACACACACTGAACCCATCCACTACCCTGGGGAACCATGTCCCCACCCCTGGGACACCAGGACCAAGTAAATGTTAAAGTTTTGGACTTAGAAAATTTCTGTCCACAGCATCTCGGCTTCAACTATGTCTCCTGAACCAAAACCATCCCGACCCCCCGAACTGTCATCTATTCCAAATGCTTACATCTGGTTACACTTTTTGAACCCATCCACTACCCTCGGGGAGCCTGTCCCCACACCTGGGGCACCGAGCCCCACCCTCTATCTCTTAAACTAAGCTTCGCTCGACCCCATACCCATATATAGTCTGGGAGCTTATATCATGCTACACTAATTCAACTTATCCACTACCCTCGGGAAGCATGTCCCCACCCCTGGGGCACCGAGCCCCATCCTCTATCTCTTAAACTAAGCTTCCCCGACCCCATACCCTGATATAGTATGGGAGCTTAGATCATGTTACACTTATTCAACCTATCCACTACCCTCGGGGAGCATATCGCCACCCCTGGGGCACCGAGCCCTACCCTCTATCTCTTAAACTAAGCTTCGCCCGACCCCATACTCTTGTTTATTCGGAGAGCTTAGATCATGCTACACTTATTCAACCCATCCGCCATCTACACTTATTCAACTCATCCACTACCCCCGAGAGCATATCCTCACCCCCGGAGGCATAGAGCCACACCCTCTATCTCTCATATACCCTCATATATTCTGGGAGCTTACATCATTCTACATTTATTCAATGCATTGCGCGACCCCATACCTTCATATTTCAAATTGTATATCTCTTATATGTGAAAGTAACCTACTATTAGGTATGAGATGTAGTGTACATTGTATATACACACGCACTGCGGTGGTCCAATGGTTAGAGCGTCGACCTCGTAAGCGGTAGGTTCTGGGTTCGATCACAGGCCGGGTCATACCTAAGACTTCAAAAATGGAACTTGTTGCTTCCTCGCTTACGCTCAGCATTAAGAGGATAGAACAAGGACTGGTTCGCTCGGTGTCAGTATAATGTGACTGAGTGGGGTGTCATGTCTGCCTACGGCATGATATTTCAGTAGGACAGCACTATAAAATGGCAGCATTAGATCTGCTCTGTTACAAGTAGGTTCCCGTTCCCGTCCCCCTCCCTTCCCTTCTCCGTCGTGATATAGCTGAAAAAATGTGGAAAGCGACGTTAAACCCTATTCACCCACTCACTCACCCTGTATATATACACACACAACAAATGACCTACAATATATACTTTATAGTAATACATGTAGTTTGATGACATTATTTTGTTTCAGAAGTAGAATATTAAATAACCTGGCGGTGGAATCCCGCAGTACTGAACCTCAATCAGTTTTGAATTTCGTGTCGCCTTAAATGAAGGACAAAATTCCCTTCGATTTTGCTATCAAATCATTCTATTCCAAATCATATGATTTAGCTTAAAGCTTTTGCATGAACCATATTTGTATCCACACATTTAACTTATTATATTAATTAAAACTGAGTTTGTGGTGTCCCAGTTTTACCAGTTCACATTATTATGTAGCATTACACATGTATGATTGAAAACATTTGACATTATATTCTTGTATTTGCATACAAATGGGAGGGTTCACCCACAAGGCTGGTGTCCCATTCCATACTGTAAATGATACCTTTACTCCAACTATTACACTCTGTCAGAAAAGGGATTATATAATTCACGTATCATGACGCAAAGTTACACCAAGAAGTTCCGTGGTCCAAATTGCACAGTCAATTGTCCCTAACTACTTACTTTGAAAAAGAAATGTAATCTTTATTTCAAGTTTTATAACATGGTTTCTTTTAACCCAACCTCAACATCACTGATATAGAAACCATATTTTTATGTATTGTCTTTTCAACGATAACGACCTCAAATGATGTGCCACCCTAAAGGGCTCGATCTTTTTGCGAAGCTGCATGTTGTTGGAGGTGTCATATTCTCATGACGAGAAAATCTTCCCTATAAATGCCTAAACAATACAGCATTAGTCCAGGGAGCATATTTTCATGAATCAAAAATTCAGTTATATTCAGCACCCCATACGACCCATTCGGACCAATAGTGGGTCATCACGAACCCGACACGTCCGTTCCCATGAACTTTTAGCACTGCGTATGCGTGCCAAGGCCTCTATTTCCACAACCCACCAGTCCATTCGAAGGCTCCTCCAGGAGTACTTCACTTTGACACCCCATTCGGACCAATAGTGTTCCATCTCGAGGCTAAAACAGCCATTCCCAAGTCCTGTTCCCACAATTCCCGGTCTACGCCAGCACACCTTAGTCTCTACCTCCTTTCCCAAAATGCCTGAGTTCGCTACTACTCCTAATGATGACGTCACTGATGAAATGGTCATCCCTGAAGTCGTCGTCTACACCACAAGAGCTTCAAAATGAGACCCTACATGACCTATTTGGATACAATATAGGCCCTCAATCTCTTAAATACGCCCTTGCGCTTCTCCAAAATTTCCACTGGTAGATACCGTGAAATGTGCGTAATATTGTTGCATGTTCTCTTTAGGTCCACATGTTGATAGTGAAAGTCTGCTCCGTACACACATGTAACTAATATTACCGTGTTTGACATGGACCATTGGACTTTACCTCCATTTTTGTATTTCAGCATGCTTTTTTTACATATCCTCTCGAACCAGAATTTTTCGCGGTTAAACAATCCATAATAAAATGAATACGAGAAAGCCAGAACGCACACTATGCAAGCCTAATTTCTAAGGATTTTCATTATTATGCGTTATTTTGTGTTCCTGTATGCGTCTTATTGAACATCTACATGGAGCATGTTTATGGTTTTCATAAGCATGTATCTTATTATGTTTCCCTTTCTGTGAACAGCTATAACATCGATAGTCAACACTTATATGATTTTTCATCAGTGTGGTTTTTTTTCATGTTTCTTTATGTTCCATTTGTGTGAACAGCTATATTATGGACAGAGTAAGCATTTTATGGCTTTGCACCAGTATGTGTCCTTTCATGTCGCCCAAGGTGTCCTTTCTATGAACAGCTATATCGACAGAGTGAGCATTTTATGACTCTGCTCCAGTATGTGTCCTTTCATGTCGCCCAAGGTGTCCTTTATGTGAACAGCTATATGGACAGAGTGAACATTTGCTGACTTTGCACCAGTATGTGTCCTTCCATGATCCTTCAGGCTCCATTTCCGCGAACAGCTATATAGACAGAGTGAGCATTTATATGGTCTTGCACCAGTATGTTTCCTTTCGGTTCCATTTCTGTGAACAGCTATGTGGACAGAGCGAGCATTTATATGGCTTTGCTCCAGTATGTGTCCTTTCATGTTTCTTTAGGTTTACTTTTTGTGAACAGCTATATGGACAGAGTGCGCTTTTATAAGGCTTTTCACAAGTATGTGTCCTTTCATGATCCTTCAGGCTCCCTTTATGTGAACAGCTATGTGGACAGAGTGAGCATTTATATGGCTTATCACCAGTATGTGTCCTTTCATCTTTCTTTAGGTTCACTTCTTGTGAACAGCTATATGTACAGAGTGGTCATTTATATGCCTTTTCACCAGTATGTGTCCTTTCATGTTCCTTTACGTTCCCTTTCTTTGAACAGCTATATGGACAGAGTGAGCATTTGTATGGCTTTCACCAGTGTGTGTTCTTTCATGTCCCTTTATATGAACAGCTATATGGACAGAGTGAGCATTTGTATGGCTTTTTACCAGTATGTGTTCTTTCGTGATCCTCCAGGTTCCCTTTATGTGAACAGCTATATGGACAGTGAGCATTTATATGGTTTTTCACCAGTATGTGTCCTTTCATGTTTCTTTAGGTTTACTTTTTGTGAACAGCTATATGGACACAGTGAGCATTTGTATGGCTTATCACCAGTGTGTGTCCTTTCATGTTTCTTTACGTCTACTTTATTTGAACAGCTATATGGACAGAGTGAGCATTTGTATGGCTTTTCGCCAGTATGTGTCCTTTCATGTTTCCTTAGGTTTACTTTTTGTGAACAGCTATATGGACAGATTGAGCATTTGTACGGTTTTTCACCAGTGTGTATCCTTTCGTGACCCTTCAGGTTCCATTTAAGTGAACAGCTATATGGACAGAGTGGGCATTTATATGGCTTTTCACCAGTGTGTGTCCTTTCATGTTTCTTTAGGCTCTCTTTTTGTGAACAGCTATATGGACAGAGTGGGCATTTATATGGCTTTTCGCCAGTATGTGTCCTTTCATGCTCCTTTACGTACCCTTTATGTGAACAGCTATATGGACAGAGTGAGCATTTGTATGGCTTTTCGCCAGTATGTGTCCTTTCATGTTTCCTTAGGTGTACTTTTTGTGAACAGCTATATGGACAGAGTGGGCATTTATATGGCTTTTCACCAGTGTGTGTCCTTTCATGTTTCTTTAGGCTCACTTTTTGTGAACAGCTATATGGACAGAGTGAGCATTTGTATGGCTTTTCACCAGTATGTGTCCTTTCATGTCTCTTTAGGTCATTTTGTTGTGAACAGCTATATGGACAGAGCGAGCATTTGTATGGCTTTTCACCAGTATGTAACCTTTCATGTTTCTTTAGGTCTACTTTTAGCGAACAGCTATATGGACAGAGTGAGCATTTATATGGCTTTTCACCAGTATGTTTCCTTTCATGTTTCCTTAGGTTTACTTTTTGTGAACAGCTATATGGAGAGATTGAGCATTTGTATGGTTTTTCACCAGTGTGGGTTATTTCATGATTTCTTATTTCTCCTTTCTGTGAAAAGCTATGTAGACAGAGCGAACATTTGTATGGCTTTTCACAAGTATGAACTCTGTCAGCTGTCGTTCTTCCTGTATTGTCCGTTTCTGGATTCCAAAATCTCAAAGATTCGTAGGGCAGTTTTGTCGTCTCTGCTGTCTTGACATTTGTCATGTACATGGCCACAGGAAAAGGTCTTTCAGAGAGGAAATCATCGACACGTGACTGCTCGTCATCAAAACACTTCTGGACAAAAGACTAAATCAAACAGAAAACATCATCAGCCTTATTTTTATATAAACACTTCTTTCCACTTCAATACGGTCAGTTATTAATTATATCTTCAAAAATCTGCTTGCAAAATCACATAGAGTTTGTGAATTTAATATAAACTTGTAGCACACTCCACCATGAGTCTTTAGAACCGTATCCAAAAGCTGTTGTTGCAAGTGATTAAAACCAGATTTCAAAACAAACTCAGGAGATAGCGGGTCCTCCGCCAAGTAGCCTGCTTGAGAGCATACAGCATTTATGCTTCAAATATCTCCTTAAATGTAACTCGGAAAGTGGATATCTGTATGTGGAAAAGGGCATTTATCTGGAATTGTTGAGACAAATTGAGAAGGTTTGGGAAGCAGTGATGGATAGCGTAACACTGGAATGCAAGTCTGCAGTTCTTTATGGAATTTTGGATGGTGAAGCTTATAAATCGATGGGTGGTATAGATCTCAAGATGTCGCGTTCACAACACAGATGGGTACAATATGGGTGAGTGAAATCCAAGATGGCCAATGGCAGTCATATTGGATTATATACTACTTCAATGAAAATCAACACCAATGGCCGTCTACTGATGCGAAACAATTTCTCAAGTTTGAAGTCAATTGGACAAGTGGTTCTCCAGATACCGCGTTCACAAGATACAGGACGGACGGAATCCAAGATGGTCAATGGCAACCATCTTGGATTACATACCGCGAAGCACCTTATCAAGTTTGAAGTCAATTGGACAAATTGATCTCAAGATACTGCGTTCACAAGATGCAGGACAGACAGAATCCAAGATGGTCATCTTGGATTACATGCTACCTCAATAAAAATTAAAACCAATGGCCGTCTAACTGATGTGAAGCGCCTTCTCAAGTTTGAAGTCAATTTGTTGAGTTGTTCTCAAGATATCAGGATGTACGGAATCCAAGATGGTCAATGACAGCCATCTTGAATTACATGCTACCCCAACGAAAATCAATACAAAATGGCCGTCTAACTGATGTGAAGCACCTTCTCAAGTTTGAAGTCGATTGGACGAACTTTTCTCGAGATACCGCGTTCACAAGATGTGGGACAGACGGGTGGAAGGAAGAACGGAAGGCCGGACAGTAGCCGGCTAGTATCTTCGTGGTGAAGGACAATAACGCTCCCAGTCTCACATGTCGATGATTTTACATGTTTAAGATCCAGGCACAAGAACCGGGTTTTTGTGTTGAAAGACCTAGCTGACGGCAGATCAAGGTCAAACGTTTGTCTCGTTTCACTGTGCGGGGAGAGTACAACAAGTGTACGGTTTTTGGAAAAGTCATCTATATTTTATCTTGATTCATCGAATCAATATTTTATTCTCTAGAAACCGGGATGATATTCTGTTAAGATTAATAGAATTTAGATATATCGATCAATTCCAGTAGATATTTCTCTCTTCACGAGGTCAACCTATCATTCCCATGTAGTTGTGACCTAAGCTTGACGTTTTAGACATACATTGGTCAGTACTCGGAACATGGATATGAGGGTGTTGATGCCAGATCTGCATAAGTGACAAGTAGAATGGGGAGCGAGTTTTGTAGATCTGGTTTTAATCTAATCAACAACTGCGTTTCACGGCTTACCGGTAATTGTTCACATGGATCATGCTCAACACCACCTTCTTGTTCTCCCACCGCATACTGGGCTGTTGGTTCTGTCTTCACTGTTGCATCTCCCTCTTCCATAGATTCATTTGCAGAATGCCGGTACGTTATCCCATCATTTTCCACCAATGTTCCTGTCACTTGATCAAGAGGTTCCAGTTTTACTGATAAGTCTTCCATTGTCCTCTCAATTATGACAGACAATTTAGTCCCACTGAAATAAAAACAAAACAATCATCTTTTATTGGTGGCTTAAAGGAGAAATATTCGATAATTCAGTTTAAACGTCACATCTCAACTACTAGATTATTTTACCTAAGAATAATGTCATCGAAAACTATGAAGCCAAAAGAGGGATATGGTGAAAGATAAATCAAAATATCATTGACCGCACGCTAACAACCTGAACTCCGCGTTAATCAGCCAATGAAATATAGCCACATAATCTTCGACGATTACAGCTCTTTAAAGGAAGAATGTGCGACCATCCTGACACTGTTTAATACTTCAGTGTTGGCTTGAAATATCGTAATATATTCTCAGAGCTACTAAACGAAACACTGAAGTACTCTTTTTGTTTATATATATATTTTTTTATCTTTTTATTTACAATCGGCACAATAAGTTGTCTATATTATTAAACAACCGGCATGAAATGCCCGTTCCTATGTCTGTCTGTCTCTCTGTCAGAGATAGCGTCCGCTGACACTCTTGAAAGTGTTAGAGCCACCAAACTTGGTACACATATGCTACACCTACAGGATGGTGCCCTGCAAGCCTCAGATTTGACATTCGGTATCTCGCCATCAGCAAAATTGTTTTTTTTTTCATATGTTCTGAGTATATAAATACGACTGAGCCACCAAACTTGGAAACCAAATGTTACGTGGCAATACCCACATGATGGTACCACATAAGCATTAGATTCTACAGTCAGAAGCTAGCCATCGTCCAAATTGTTTTTCTCTGTGTTCTGCCCTTGTAAGTTGTTTAAAACCACCAAACTTGGTACACATATAATGCGAGACAATGCCTAGAAGCGTTAGATTCGACATTCAGTAGCTAGCCTGAAATGTCCGTATTTATGTCTCTCACAGAGAGCGTCCGTTGACACCCCACCTTCACAACGTCAAGGTTTCTACTTGTGAGCCAAAGGCGAACCCTTGACCAACTTGCATAGCAAACCGCGTTCTGCCCACATTCCAGTTACGTGACCTAGAAAAACTGATGGTAAAATACGTTTGGGATTTACTTTCGCTGCTAAACTATTCGCGGATACCGAATGTAAAATATTTAATCCGAGCATGGATAACAATACAATATTAATGGACAGACCAGTGAAATTTTATAGAAATCCATGCATTTCAATCCAATTCAAATCCTTCATTGGGAAGGTGAGGTCGGATACAATGACATTGCGGACCGCCGTTGAAGTTTCAGTGTTTCCTACATTTGCCTGGCTTGCTGGACGTTTGATGGTAGATGAATGGGTTTATTTTCTCTTCAAATAGATTTTGTTTTAAACTGTTTCCTTTATATTTATTAATGTTCATGGTTGTCGAAAAGGTTCATGTTCATCTGCCACTGGGTATCACACAAGCTATGGTGTTTTCGGATCTGTTGTCACGGTCGCCATGGTCGCGGTACTTAAGTGATCTGATTGGTCAATATGTGCAGGATGTTGCTTTTGCTGATTGGTTGACATCTACCGTTGTGTTGTCGTTGATCGTGATACATTGCCCAAGCGTACCAGGGGCTATATCTAGGATAGAGATACCCCTGGTTTTAGCGAGGATGTTGACACCCTTGGAAGTGGTTTGGAGCCACCAAACTTGGTACACATGTACTACATCTAAAGCATGGTACCATGAAAGCGTCAAATTCGACAATCAGTAACTAGCCATCGTCCAAATTGTTTTTCCCTATGTTTTGAGCATATAATTACGACTGAGCCACAAATGCTACGAGACAATACCTACATGTACATGAAGTTATATGAGCGTCAGATTCGACAGCCGGTAGCTAACCGTCGTCCAAATTGTTTTCTCTGTATTCTGCCATTGCGTGTGGTTTGGGGTCACCAAGCTTGGTACACGTATACTACAAGGCAATGCCTATATGATGGTACCATACGAGCGTCACATTCGGCATTCAGTGGCTAGCCATTGTCCAAATTGTTTTTTCCTTATGTTCTGAGTATATAGGGGAGGGAGAGAATTTGGCTTAATGTCACACTCAAGTTTGTTTCACTCATATGGTGACACAGACAGTCAGTTTGGTTGGTGGAGGAAGCCGGAGCACCCGGACACAACCACCGCCCTTCGGCAAGTAACTGACAAACTTTCACACATGGACCAACTGGGCTCGAACCCGTGCCAGTTCAGCGGTGTGAGGCTAGCGGTCAACAGCAAAGTGCCTTAGACCACTCGGTCACCGAGGGCCCCTCTGAGTATATAAATACGACTGTGTCACCAAACTTGGTATACATATACTGCGCGACAGTACTTACATGATGGTACCATATAAGCGTCAGATTCGACAGCCAGTATCTTGCTATCGTCCAAATTGTTTTTCCCTATGTTCTGAATATATAAATACGACTGACCATATGGACCCATTGGATAATGTAAAGTACAGTGGCTGTATGTAGTATATACATATTAGCTAAATACTAAGCATCAGATCCAACATTCAGTAGCATGCCATTGTCCATGAATAATTCATGTGTCTATCTTCATGAATATCGTGTTTTCTATTAAAATGTCGCATAGTGGTACATTACACGACCTCAGATATAGCCTACACAGAAAGGCTCTTGTTGGATATTTGGGCTACGTTACCACGCCATTTTCCCCATCCAGTAAGGCTTTATTAAAAGCTGACCTGGCTCAACTGTTAACAGCTTTAAACCTCATAGGGGCCCAAAACCAATGGTCATTTCATTAAGAATAATATAGTTCTCTGTATGTTGTATGAAATATATTTCTGTTGATTGCCTAAATGATTGGATGTCACAATATACAAATTCGAGCCTTTATGTTTCAGTTTTATAGAGAGAACATAACGACACCATGTTATTTTCATTTATTAATAAACTATTACTGGGGAGAAATCTGTGCAGAATTTTAAATTGCAAATTCCATAGAGCGGTGTCTTGTGTTGGATACAAGAGTTGGCCATCATATAGTTACATTTCCACCTTATGTTTACCATGGACAAACTTCTCTCTCATTATCGTTCAGAGATTTGGATCAGCCTGGTGGAAACCATCCTGAAGACCCCTACAACCTTTGGAACATTTCATCAAAGAACGCAGCGCAGGAGGATATATGGGAGAACGCGGTACTCTTTCATAATTGTTTAGTCTTCCATTCATTCAGGATGTTCCTAAGTAATCTTAAATAATCCAAAAATGTGCCTTTTAAACTTAATTTAATTTTAATTCGTTAAAGTTACACAACTCTCGTTGTTCATTTGAAAGATCTTCAAAGAGATTAAAACCTTTGCTGGACCCACTGTTGGATAAAAAGGATTGGATAAAATGTTAATTTAACCAGATATATTCCCACTAAACATGCTAAAGAGATTATCATCAGTAAATTTAATTTTTCTATCAAAGATTTGCCATGCAGAAAGTACTCCAGTCCAGATTTTTTAGATTTTCTATCTCCTTTCTGAAATTTCCCCGCCAGTGAAAACATTGTATCCAGAGTGGTATGGTAGCATAGTTTTGACTACATCTTCACTGTACCGGTCAAAGCTGTACCAGAGCAGACACACAACCATCAATGGTCCATATGCTATCGCTATGGTGAAGATGTCACTGCTATGGCACCATATTGCTCTGGTCACAATGTTTTCACTGGCAGGGAACTTGCATGTGTACCCCTGGTTTCAGCGAGGATGGGTACAGAGAAGAGATTATTGATATCATTTAGTTTACCAGAATTGACTTTGAACACATGGATTATTTTAAAAAAAACATTCGTATGAAAGATTTGTTGAAGAACACCATTTTTTGATGATATGAAGGTACATGGTCTGAAAAAAAAAATTCATCCATCAGCCAAATTATGATAATTGACGTCCGTACAACAATCTGTCAAACTCTCTTAAAAGTAAAAGCAGCCTATATCCTCCAGTCCTCTCTTGTTATCCTGCTTATTCCTGTGCTAATATGAAATAGGCAAAGCCTAGAAGCGAACGCAGATAGAAAATCTGCCTTCTCTTCTGGCATATCAAGTTAGAAAATCCAAATGAAATTCCCAATATCATAATTTATACTCTGCGAATGCAGTGGAAAAAACAGAGATTTGGATGGGAATAATAATAATTTAATTTATTGCACAAAATACAATTTCAATTCAATTCATTCCTTTACGCCCAAACCACTCTCTGTGATATATGGGGGAAAATACATGGATAACAGCTCGAAACAGCCTTTAAACAAACATACAATTATCAAAGTAAAACACTTAACATGGAGTGTCAAGTAAACTTACAATCAGCATAACCAAGTTTGTAGTTTAGATACTTTGTTGTATATGATAATAAATTGATATATTAACGTTGCTGCTGACAGTTCATCTATGAACTCTTTACCTATGGAATAAACTTGCGGAATAAATTATGCAAAAATATTAATTTCCACATATGGTATGATGGCCCTAACATTTTTCCATGGGTACCGTAGGTAGGGTAAACTATATATTTTCAGAAAGGTGAGTTGTCTCACCTTTATTATGGGATATAGAAAATTTCTGGTTTTAGGGTTGTCCAGCGAAGTACACCTATAAAAATAGTTCCAAATTGTTTATTCTTTCTCAGACCAAAATAGTTATCCTTCAGTGATTGACAGGCTTTGTAGGCCTATATATAGTCACTTAACATGTACTTAATCTCAAATCTGTATTACATAATACTCTATTAATTGTTTTCTTTTGAGATATCAGATTAATACGCACTAAAGTATGGAAGCCTGCAATGGTCACTCTTCCAAAGATTGACCTCAGCTCAGAGAAATGCAGTTCAGGAGGAAACATGTACATGTGTAAAGAGCTGCCCTACCATAGCTCTTGGGGCTGTACATGTATCTATGCTGGGTCTAATTTCTGAAGAATGAAGAGGTCAAACTAAAACTAGGTCATCACATGGACTGGTGTTAGGAATATATGTACATGTATGTAGTGAAATTAATGAATATTCTGAGATGGATGCCTTGGCACTTGTGTTCTAATACTTTCATTCAGTGCCAGTACCGGGTGTATGTATAATAGTAGTACCACTACATACGGATCAGCTTGGTATTATGGCCAGTTTTTTGGGGGGCTTTTCAAACAAATAGATACTATTTTGAATTGAAACTCTGGGAAAGAAATCTGCTGCTCAGGAAGCAGCTATATCTCCACTATTGCTACCTGTCAATCAATAGTCTCTGAAAATGATACTCGGGTGAGTCGGGTATGACAATCAGTGAGAAACTATTTTTCCTGTTAGCCATTAATTACAAAATACTAATTTACAAATGGAAGTACAATGTGCAATAAAATCTAGATTATGCAAAGAAAATTTCACTTACGATGGATGGTATGTGGCCCAACCCTCAATCAAGCAATAGCATTTATCTTCTGAACCACCTTTCTATATATGCCCATGGGCCTAGTTACAATCCTTAAGCTTTGGGGATTCATATAAATAAAAACTTATGATGGAAACCATTCTTGAATTGTTTGTTGTTTTTTTCAAGTCGGGAGAAAAAAAAAACCACGCACAACTTACGAAGTTACATCGCCCACACGGGATGGTGACGCCATGCTTGGAAAACCCCTTTCATTTGTTGCATTTCATGAAGCTATCTATATATTTTTACAATCATTGATGCTTTGGTGATTCGTATAAATAAAATCTGATGATGGAAACCTTTCTTGAACTTTTATGTTGTCTAGTCAGTAGAAAACAAAAACACAACACACGACGGCCGCAGTTTCCCCACACAATTGTCACATGACATGACGTTATTTGGCGATTCTCGATGTAATAAACTCTAAATCGAGGCTGAAAAGAATGGAGCCAGTGATTCATATATCACTGGACCGTTAAGTGGTCAATTTTTCGCTACGAGGCCGAAACAACCAATCACAGGTGTGTTTAGACAAGGCTATCAAGAAGCCGCTGACAACGGCTTTCCGGCGCAAGTTTAAGAACATGAGCCGCTCACGCTGGATGAGCTTGTCAATCTCACGCTTCATATACAATGCGTTCCAACTGAGAAAATGCAAAAATTTAATTGTCCCTGTGTGATATTCTCTCTCAATTCTCTATTGTTCCGTGATATACTGCGCTTATAGACAGGATAAGGCACTCAACATTCTGCTATATTTACAGGTTACATGTAGGGCCTAGCCATGTTGGACTGGGTTTCGTATTGATCTATATCAAGTTCTTCACAGTCACAAGCTACTGTTATCACTACTCCTTGATTTTTGCCTGGTCATGTTCATATCTCACAAGTTGTTTGAGTGTTATTGTATCCAGTCCTTAATGGACATGTAAATTGTTTCTATATCATAAAGTTGAATTGAATTGAACGACTTGACGTAGGCAATGAGTTAAGTAACTTTTGGCAGCAATTAATATAAACAATTATGTACATGTATATGTGTGAAACGGCACAATCTATAATTGGTGGAGGAAGGAAGTAAAATGGATAACAGTGTTCACCAGAACTTTGGCTAAATACTATTTCAGTTACATTCGGAAAAAAATGAATAAGAAAAACTTCATGTATAAGGTATATCGTTGATACATATGGTACATATCAATTTGCATTGTGGCTATAATTAGATTAATAGTTATAAATAGGCAAAATGTTGGTTAGGCTTTACTCTCGTTAAATGTCCTAGGCCAGTATTCCACATAAAGATAGCTTTTTTTTACAAACTTAGGTACATATCAATACTAGTTTGTATTGACTGGGATGCCTGTATTGCTCCCTCGTGTTTTCACAGAAAGGCCGGCATACAAGTAATGGTTCTCGTCGCCAACTGCATTGATTGTTGTCACCGAGTTCACATAGTCTTTCTTCAAGTATTTTATTACTCCACGCCCGGTATTAATACCGTACGCATCTTTCATGTTATGACGTTACATCACCTGAGTGACGTCCCTTTGCGCAGCGACAAATTCCTCTGGCGAAACGATAGGGCCAATCCCCTATCCTTTAACATAGCGGGGTGTAAAGATTACTTAATTCAAGGACTATTTCAGTTGTGAAACATCGAGTTACGCTTTGATGGCCTTGGTAAAGGAGTATTATTGTGAGAGAAATAACATTGCGCTACCCCAAATATTATCGGGTTTCGCCAAATGACGTCAGTGCGCAAAGGGAGTTCACTTAGACGAAGTAACGTCATAACTCGAAACATGCTTATTGGAAGTCTATACGTACTCTCTGAAACATCTGGAGTGAAATTCACTCAAGTTTGAGTGGAAATTCATACCACTCAAGTATTTGAGTGAAATATTTCACTCAAGTTTAGTGAAATTTGACTCAAGTAATTGAGTGAATGTTACTTCACTCTAACTTGAGTGATTTTGTCCACCACTTGAGCGATTTATTGACCCAAACTTGAGCGGAATCCACTCAACTAGATAACTTGACATGAAGTTGTGCCTAAAACACATCTAAATCATGACTAAATCCAGTCCAAAGCGTTCCAATGGCCCTGTGAAACCGGTATCTGTAATGTCGGTGCCTTGATATATTCCCATGTATGGCTAAACTAAGACAATGAAAGAAACAATTTCCATCACCAGGGATATCAATACTGAATGTTGCACTGAAATGCATCCATTAATTTCAGTTCAGATTGTTTTACGCTTTTTCTGGCATAAGAATGATCCCAAACATTGTTTGGTTGTGTCTTTACATAGTTGTGATCTATTGTAAAAATATCAATGACAACTGAGAATGAGGAAGAAAATAACCGGATTACAAAAAGTAATTGAAAAAGATAAGGGGAGTAAATCCAATGTTTTATGTAGAGTTAATTCCCCTCGCTGTAAGTTTCACTTTCGGTTGGAGTTGCAATGCATGTTCAGTTTGAGTGAAATTGAATATTTATAAGCTAGGCAGTACGAGTGTTGCAGCATAAGGCAGTTGAACTACCAATAGTTAAATATTCCTAGGTTATGAAAGTAACGACAGTAGTAAAATAATGTCAACACTTATTTGTGCAGCAAATTTTAACAAACCTCTGCTGAAATCAACCCTTTCTTTGTTGAGCCGAAATATTGGAAAAGTTGCACTTCATGACCGCTGGTGTGTTGACAGTCCGAAGCGTATGACGTTGGTGTTATGAATATTCTTTCTAGCAGACGACAAGACTTTCCTGACTCGTACAAATTCAATTCAATTCAATATTTATTGTACTGAACACCCTAGACAGGGCAGAGTACATGTAGAACACGAAAGAAGCGGCATCAGCTTCGAACAATCAAATGTTCGCCCCGTACAAATGCAGGCGAGGTATGAACTTTATCGTAGACTCGTACCTTGCCATTGACTCGCGCGGAGATCCCGTTTGAGCAAGGGGAAGGTACGAGTCTAAACTTTATCGCTGATAGGGATTTCACAATGAATACTTGGAGGTTTTATTTGGAGTTATTGTTTACTTTTGTTTACTGGACTGATTGATTCATAAAGAAATCACGTGTGCGTATGATTTCCAGATTTACAGAGAAAATCGTACCTCCCGTCATGCATCAAATCACAGAATTCAAGATGGAACCCACCATGAAACCGGAAGTTAGTCAATTCGGTAACAACATTTTCGATCGCTAAGGTAGTAAGGGTTCAGGTCTCATTTGGACACACGCTCTATCTAAGAATGCGAACGCTTCGCGTTCGCATATGAATGCAAGTGAAAGTATCCTTCAGCACTCTTATATTGTTGCAATTGAAAGTATGTCAGTCCACCCTTATTGTAAATGCAAGTGAAATTATAGAGGAAATTGTATTGTTTTGATTGGTTAATTAATTACCCTGACTTGCATAACGTACAAGGCTGTTCCGAAGACCAGTTCACATATTGATTGAACAGTTCTTGTGTAACACGGACAGACAACACCTGTGGACCGAGAGAGTACATACAGCGGCAACGTTATCCAAACTTGATTATGCCTTCCTTACTTTTGCCTTGCTGATTATGTATATTCATGAACACAGGGAAAAAAGCTTTTCAATACCACCCTGAATTCCGGTGCATCGACTGGCATAACTTATAGTATTAATTCTTAGGTCCTCTCATATTGTTAATGTAAGCTAAACTATCCTTCGATTGTCTCATTAATTGCTATTGCAAGACAAAGTATGCCTTACGGCTTTAGTCCTCTTGTTATTCATGTGAGCAAGTGTCCGTCACTGGCTCTCATGTTGGTTCTATTTGTTTGTTTGTATTGTGGGTACGACTACCACGCATCTAATACGATAAATATCGCATATCATATCATACCACACTAAAACATGATATGTAATAAACCAAATTTAAAATGGGTCTATTGTAAAGTATACGGTATGTTCGGCTTACTTCAAATTTTATTTATTTCATATTAAAGCTAACAGTGCGTGTTCATGACACATGATTTTCCCTATGAACAGCTATTAAACTTAGCCATATGAAGTTGTATGTATTAGGTAGATCTGATTTCTGAATAATTGCCAGAAAGACATGTACATACATATATGGTACCTATCTTTGTTCAGTTATGGATTATGTCCCTTATTTGTTTGTTTGTATGTGACCTCTTTGAGGTGTTCTATACAATAAAATTGAATTGAATTGAATTACCAGCCATAACAACAACAAATTAATCAATAGAAAGTAAAGCTTCCCCCACCCGATGTTTTCAGGCAAGCTAATGCTAATTTTCTTTGCAAGTCGAGGAAAGGTTGAAATTGGCCTGAATCACCACAAAAGGGTTGATTCCGCCCAGTTTGGATGAATGACGTCATTAATCCTCACCCCAATTAGGCTGAATTAATCATAACCCAACCTGTTTCCTCACGTTCATCCAAAGACCACGACTTGGAAAGATAATAAATGTTCCGGATCTCCTCTCTAGAAAACTGTAAATTTCATATTTCATGCAGATTACTTACCATTTTATAGTATGTTTTTCTTAGTCAAACTGTTCTCCAAAACGACAGCATCTTTTGGCCACCATCTTGTTTGCCTCTGACTTGAACTGCCAGGCGTAATTAATCGATAATTCATGAAATATGAGAAATACGCGAGAGTGCAGGATCAAGAGAATAAAATTCAATTCAATTCAATACCAAATTGTCTTCGGCATGAGCTCTTCACAGGATTACCTCCCCTGATGCTTCTTACCGAATATGATAATTAAAAAAAAAATGATCGATTAGTTGACCCTCGTGGCCTCGACTTCGACCAGAACATGGCGGTAAGAACAACGACGACAGGTATGAACGTGGCAAAATGGTACATCTTCAGAAAATTTATGACCTAAGCCAAAGATCACAAGATCATTATTGTTTAGCATCATCAGATAAACAAGAATAGTGCGATCAGACAACATGCAGGCGAAAATACGGTATAACTGACGTAATTCGTTGTTTTCCGCGTTTCAATGGTTGATCATCAATGCAGAATCAAGGTCAACGAAATTTATGTCTGCTGCTTCAAACGAGTAGGCCATAAATGAAGTTCAACGTTCAGTTTTATTTTTTTAACAACAAAACTTGCATAATGATAGCAACAAAAGTACATATCATAAGGCGTGTGAACAGTACTATGTAGAATGAAGAACAGAAATGCTGCAACTGCCTTGCCCTGATCAAGTACATGTCACGCTAAGAACCTGGTATAGGTCATAAATTTTCCGAAGATGTACCGTCTTGCATGAACGTGAGCGAAATATTTTTTTCCATCTAAAACTTATAAACGGCAAAGTTGTATAAATCGGATTTATCATTTTTTGCGAGACAACAACATATTTCACTTTTCTGCACAATTCATAAGCAGATGTACGTCATAAATTTCATGGTATCGGAGAAAATATCTTCCCTATTTTAGCGCCAAAAGTGGTCAGTTCATAATTTGAGATATTTATCATTGTAAAAAAATGATCACTTTGGGTTATGATTAATTCAGCCTAATTGGGGTCAGGATTTATGACGTCATTCAGCCAAACTAGGCGGAATCAGCCATTTTGGGGTGATTCAGGCCAATTTCAACCTTTCCCGGCCTGCTTAGTTAACACTCTGAAACATGCGTTGGGAGAAAAGTGAGGTCTGCCTCAATCTAGACTTCACAAACCTTGTTGTTGTTGTTGTTGTTGTTTACCTGTAAATCCACCGATGTGTATTAGTCCCTGGTGCTGTATAAAGAAAATCACGAGGCGCTATATCCCCAAAAGCTGTTTGTTCTCTTAAACTTGAAACATTTGGCTGTTGGCGGTTGGCGGTATTACGTATTCCAATTATACCTTTGACCGAATTTCGAACAATCTGCACAAATTCGATAATACTCGCCGCAACGGATATAGCCGCGCGCTAAACAGTTGCCGAAACGAAAATTAAACCCTATAACTGGAGTGGACACGGATGCCAAAGATATTAATTGTTTTGGATCTTACCTTTCGTCATCCATTCCGGGTTGTTGTATGTTTATCTGTAAATCCACTCTTAACTTGATGGGTATTTTCCGGGTGGGGAGGGGCAAATATGAAAGTGGGGGGGGGGGGGAAGTACCACCGTCCCCCCGTCTCAATTTCTCCATGAAATTCGTTCTGTCTAATCAACGAACAGCACAATGTCCATCAATAGTTTGTGTTCATAAAGCACTGCAACTTTTCACTTGGGTGGGTAGGTATAGCTGGCAAATATCATCGGCGAATTATTTTCAAAGCAACGTGGGCAACCCCCTCCCTGTCCCATCCCGTCCCGCAGAGCCTACATCCAGGAATCGTTTACAGCGAAAATGGATGCGAGTTCTCATGACAATAATTTTCTCGAACGGTAGACTTAGAGACTCAGACACACCCGCCATTACATGGCTAGAATCATAGTGAATACGAAAAGCGAAAGCTGTTGTGCTCGTGATGATGACATGTCCGTTTACATTTCGTCAAACCGTTTTAATTCCTACCAACACGACTACGGAGCTGCAGCCAATCAGAAACATATGAAATTTGCACTGTCGCCTATCCAGTAACTAACCATTCAAATCGGTGATCGAGAAATGAACACAGAGCGCACTGGAGAGAAAATAAAACACTTTGATCTTGGCGTGGGTGATGCCTGTAATACATTCCAACAACAAAGATTCAAATACGTACTGAGATTACGTTAAATTTCACTCCGACTCAAAATGGCTCCTAAAAACACGCCACCGAAACACACGTGACCCGAGTACGCGATTCACATTGGCTAGAATAGTTACACTGGACGAGTACAAAAACATGAAAACTGTGGGGTTGTAAAGTCCCAAAGCAGGATAACATGTAGACCTACAACAGTGTGTTAGATATACGACCCCCCCCCCCCGCACCCCTTTTTTTTAAATGAAGAAGAGAGACAACGGTCTCATAATGTTCCGTAATGAACTAGAACAAACACTTAATCCAATATTAATATTAAAAATGTTGAAAGCGACGTTAAACCCTATTCACTCACTCACTCACTCCAATATTAGAACACACGTTTTTCAACAGGTGATAGTGAACCAGCAGTCCTATAAATGTTTGTTCTGTGCACAGTGAAGATTGAGCTTGATCAGTGACACAGTGATAGAGTTCCAACGCAACAGAATACAATCGCAATACTACATGTAAATGTATATGTATAAAGTATACGCGGTACACTTACTATTAACTTTCACACTTTGCTAAAAGTCGAGTTCCGATGTTGTATGGTACAGTACATGTACATGTGAGTGCAGGCAGAACAGCTACTGTTACATTTCACGCTTCGCTAAGCCGAGTTACGATGTTGAGTAGTACTATTTACTCAGCAATTTACACGTACCGGTAAACTTAATTTCAAAGTTGGTTAAACACTTTACCTCACAAAACTCAACATAGTTCACAGATCCAGTCTATTAGGGGGTTTCACACTTCGCCCGGATCTTGTCGTATGAAATGTTGTGAATGGCGTCTGTATGTCTCCTCTAGGATGTGCTGGAGAGGAGGGGGAAGCCACTCTGGTTTCCCTCGATGAGGGCAAATCTACACTCGCAAAACACGGCTCGAGGTCAGGCGTAATTTCAGGGGAAGGCTCTGCAGTTCTTAGTAGATGACGTCTGTTCCTCCGTAGAACACTGCCTGTTGCTGACTGGACTATATAAGACCTAGGACAGGCATGATGCTATTGCAGGGTTCCACGCATGTAAATATTTAAATGTGTACGGTGTTACTTTATTCTCAGGTTGTATACTACATTGTAGGTGTACATTTTTCAACGGCTCCCTAAAATCCCATATCTGTGAATTTCTCTGATTCATCCAAAAAAAATTATATACGGTATCTGATTATTTTGTATCGACTTATTTAGGAGGCTTATTATCATTTTTCAGCGGGTGGAAGGTAAAGAAATCCCTTAATCTGAAGAATTCTTTGAATTTATCCATGGTCATGCGCACTGAAGGACAGTGCACAAAGAATCCCGATAGGACTAATACAACGAGCTGTATAATCGAGGCATGTCTCATCACCGTCTGCGAATCATAGACTACATTTATCGCATTTGTGTGTTGCGATTCACAAACGCGACACGCTACGCAAATGTCCGTTGCTCGACGAGAATCCCTTGGTTAATCTATGGGCAGACGGCGGCGAGAACGTGACCCGAACGTTCATTGCACTTCATGTTTGAAAATTTTTCTTCAAATGCGTCTCACGGCGGACATTCGCATCGCACGTCGCATTATGTAAGTCATCGCTCATGTCTCCTGACTATTATTTTCAGAACAAAACATCCATTTTGTCACAAATTTTAAAATAGTTCTTACTATCAAGCGTACACAGCATGTAGGTCTATTGTAGGCATTCTATCGTAGGTGGTAGCAGGAACATATATTACATCAGTAGTAAATAAAGCGGATGACGTCAGATGACATCACTTCCGGGTCTGCGGTCGGATCCGGGCAAACGGTCTTTTCGGCACAAAGTGAAGAGCACGACTTTAAGGCACGCGACATTTCGGCACCTTTCTATTACAGGCAAAATTATACTAAAAATTAAGATTCTCACATCTTCTTTCAAATATGATTAACATATAAGCAGACCATCCTAAGGGTTACCAAGTTGTAGATTCTTCAACCGCAAATATAAGCGAAATTTCGGCAACTTTTTTCGCATATGCAGTTGGTTCAGAAAGGCATGGTGTCATAAAGCAAAACCACAAGTATTGAGGTACATAATGTGATCTGTTTATATGTTAAATATATGTTACATGAAGAATGTGAACATTTTTATTTTTAGCCTGATTTGGTCGGGAAAGAGAGTGCCGAAATTTCGCGTGCCGGAATGTCGTACTTTTCACTTGGTGCCGGAATGTCGCGCGCCGAGATATCGCGTGACGGAATGTCGCTTACCATAGCGTCGATTGGGTTTGGGCCGTGGGAGATTTTGTCCGTGGGTGCTTTGTCAGTCGGGGCTTTCCGTGCGGGTTTTGTCCCGAACCCATTGAATCCACCAAAACTTTTAATAATTAAGCTACCCCCCACCCCCCCCACCCACCCCCCAGCCAGCCAGACTGAATCATGTAGCCACCTTTATACGGAAATAGTTGTTCGATAATTATGGGATAATTATAATATAAATAAAGACGGTTAGTTATGGACTAAAAAAATCATATATCAGCATCAATCTAGGAATAAATGTTGTTATCTCATTTGTGTGTTCCTGATCACGTTACGACTAAACTGTGATGCAATGTTCACACTAGAAAAATAAAACAAACAAAAAACACACTGTGTTTGATAAACACGAACTTGGCTCAGTTATCATCGCTCGTGTTTACAAATGTATTCAATTGTAGTCGGCATTTTTCTACGCTAAACCTCAACAATACTCTCTCGTAATATATACAACCACATTTAGCAAAAATTATTCATTCCAACGGACAAGAATTATTGAAATAATAAGTGCAGAGAAGATGGGTAGTTGGAAAACAGGGTATAAAATCTTAATTAACATTTGAAAATCTCACATAGCTGGAGCCTCCGAAGCCTGTTTTTTTTTTTTTTTTTTACTTAGTTCCTTTTGGGTGGCAGTCTGCGTAGTCTACTCTCTCGATCGGACTGATTAGATCTATAAATTAATCCGCAAGTGATGGACGAGGCGGTAGGAAGGGGTGCATTCGTTTTGTTAGTTATTTTAATTTCCCTTCAGTGATAACACATTACATTCTGCTAAAATGGCTGTAAGTAAGAAACCTAATTTCGAAGAGAATCTCAAATAAAATTTAACGAAATGCTATTCACATCTATATACTAGATCTCTGCACTTTGATATTTGAAAGTATCCCGATAGAATATTCGATTTGTATGACTTTCATATTCAAACAATAAATATTCTTCATACGTAATATACAAATATATTCTCTGCATTATCCGAAAAGAAAAACACTGAAAGTGTGAAAAATAATGCCAAGGGAGACGACTAATAAATAACGACAGAAACAGACAGAACCATTCGTACATGTCATCACAACATATCAGACAGTGAAATCTATATTTAAGACAGGAACACAACTTGGATGGATGTTCCTTTAAACTCATCATCCTCATATTCCCTCGGTTTATTTATCCATAAAAGCAGGAGTTAAGTAAATTACAAATAACAATCTCGTGTTGCGATTATCGTTATCTGTAGTTGATCATTCTCAAATGAATAACTTCCAACACTTTCCGATTGAGCTGAGGGGAGGTGACGGTGGAGCAGGGTTCGGGTATATTCTAGGTTTTAGATTTCTTTGACAGATCACATTCTATATATATTAAAAAGCCTTTCGCGATATAATAAAAGACATTATTAGCAAATATAATTTTTTTTAATATCACTCAATTATCTTTACCAACTGTCTACATTATTAAAATATATGAAATATCTCAAAAATGTGAAGTTGTTGCTACAAACCATTGGATTTGTGCGCCTGTATTCGCGACATTATCCTTATATAAAATACCCAGTTCAGTTCTGCTGTGTTTAACAAGAGAATGCAAACTCAACAAAATACAGCAGGAGACAAATGAGTTGTCCAGTTACCTGTATCGGCAAAATACAACAGAACGGTCGATTTCGGCTTCTATCGGCTAGGAAATCCGCTTTTAGTCACGTCGACCATACCAGAGGACGACAATTCCCCTATCGGTTAGACACAACGATAAGATGTAATTTTATCTTCCTGGCTGTAGAACTAAATAATTCGTCGTGAAGTCCAGTTTAGGATTAGCAAAATTTCGCCAGACAGGATTATGAGCGACCAATAACATCAAACGTCGAGGCAGGAATGACCGAGAAGCTTATGGGGATTTCGGTTCATTCGGACCAACATACGGCTGAGAATGACTTATGACTCGACTGCTGGGTCGACATCGGGTCTTACAGACTAGTCTTTTGCGTTAAAAGACGTCATTTTCATCTGACGACGATACAGCTCACCAGTCCCCAGTGTACGAGTTGTCACAGCGAAATAGCTCACCAATTACCAGTATATGAGTTATCAGATCATTTCCATCAAAGCTCTCTAGATTTGTATCTAATAACGCTTATGTCGGTGCTAGGGGCCGTGCGGTCATATCATCCAAGTTGCCACATGAACAGGTACAATAAAAGCGTACCTGGGATACAACACATATCACGAATCGTTAGATTCTTGGCATGTGCTTTAGAATAGGTTAACCGGAAGACTATACTGTGAAGTTATGGGACTGTCCGTATGTCGGCACCTCTTCCCACTTCCGTTATATGTGTTGTAATTATAATATCTCCAGTCTATCTAGGGATTACGATTTCAATGGCGTTTCACTTACCAACGTTAGTCCCTGAGATACCGATTTTAAATCGATAAATAATAAGTCAAGGAAAGGACGAGATAACCCAACTAAGACCCGGAAGATCCAGCATTGGTCATGTAGACCGAATCAGACCAAATGACTCAGTGTTAAGCAGAATTAGATACGCTAGCTATATATATAGCTATATATATAGCTAGCTCAATGATGAATATATTTACAAGCTTTCAAAGACTATACTCTCTTCATCGCCAGGTAGTGACTGACTACCTGCCTTATGTAAAGTCTGACCTGCTGAGAGCAGTTGATCTGCTGAGAGCAGTTCACTCTGTGCATAGTCCTAGCGCCAATTTGTGAATATATACCAAGTGGCTGAAGAAAACAAGTTACAGAGTACCCATGTACAGTAAACACGTCATGTTTAGCTGCTTGGTATATACTCACAAATAGGCGGTTTTGAGCCTACTACTAGTCAAGCAACTAAACTGAATCTTTATTATGTAATAAATAAAACGTCGCAAAACAGATCAGAAAGTCTCACTGTTATACTAGGCATGGGCTCAGATATGCAATCAGAGCCATTTTCCCAGCCCCAATATCAAGGCTGACTTTCATCTTCCAAATGAGATAAAATATCATTTTATGCACATTTAATTAATTTACATTCAGGGTTCCTACCCTTGTGAAAGACAAAATTCCAAGACATTTCCAGGACTTTTCCAGGTCCATACAACCTTTATTCAGGACCTTTAACTGAATTTTCCAGGACATTTTTTAACACCTTTTACCATTTTTCATTCAGCAAATTCAACAATGTTCATTAGAATGAAATGAATATGTATTTCAACTATCATGTTTCATACAGATCTGACTGGATGGAATAATAAATTCATTTTGTTAGATAGAAATTCCAGTAATTCATTGTGGCAGATTTTTGTTTTGGGAGGGGAGGAGGGCAAGGGGAGGGGGAGGACAATAAAATTCAATGACTTTTCCAGGTCACAAATATTGTGAGAATTCAAGAAATTCCAGGTCATGGAATTTATTTTCTCAGAATTCAAGGAAATCAAGAAAATCCAGGACCAGGAGGAACCCTGTACATCGGATTTTTACTTTAGGTAATAACGGGGGAGGAGGAGCTTTGGTCTTTTTTGTGAAAGTGCCGAAATTGGGTCCTAAATCATCACTGGATGAAACCCTACTCCGGAATAAATATTTCATAGTCTAGAACCCTTTTAGGGAGATTTTCACAAAATAATTGAACTCAATAATTTTTCATTCTGCTGTCAAAAGAAATTCTTTTTTTGTCAAATTTTGAAAATGATGTTAATAAAATTAAATAGGGGAAAGGCCGTTCTTTCCATTATTTGCTAAGAAAACTCGCCCTGGAAATCACAAAAAAAAATGTTCTTCTGGGTACATTTTCTGAAATTTTCGTTTAACAAACCCAACATGAAACATGATATACATACAAAAGAAATATTTTTGGTTTCATTTTCAGTACAATTATATAAAGGATATGTGATGTTTACATACGAAGAACTCCTTGGGTGTGGCGGTAATGAAGCTTCGGCAGGGCGCGAAATAGCCATTTGCCCGATTGCCCGGGGCAACATAAAAATCCGTCGGGCTACCTGACACCACGACATGGTAGCCCGGCGGGCAACCACGCTTTCGGTGCTAACAAAATGATAAGAACAACGATCTGCAGCGATGTTACCTAAAACTCGCAAAAATTGACTTGAACTGATGAAACCGTTTGCTAAAAAACGTTCATCGACAATAAAACCTGTCAAAGACAAGAAGTTTATTCCTGAAACTTGCGTGAACTGGGCGCCGCCATTTTTCTGTGGCTAATCCCGCTGACTCTCGCAGGTTCACGCTGACTCTCGCGCACGTTTCCATAGAGATCATGGTGGACAGTTCGTTCTTCCCCACTCAGGCGGTCACGAGGCGAAGCATGGCCTCGCCATACGGGACTGCTAGTCTACCACAGAGCGAGATCGATCTTTGTTTAGGGAATTCAGACCGTCATAATGAATAAACACATGAGAAAAACAATTAAAAGCTGTGATTCATGAACCATATTCTCTTTCATATCGGGCGGTACACGGTACTATTTTATGGAAATTCCGCCGGTTTGAGATATGGAAATGCCGCCGGTTTGAGATAGACCTGCATAAAATATAATGTTACCGGTAGCTCATATGGATTTGAGTCGTTGTAATTTGCCCAAAAACACGTTTATTATTATTATTGTTTTAATCTCATCACTCATATAGCGGTACAAGACCCTGTATATTTCTCGTTATTCACTTAACATGTTCACATTTTCAGATCCACGTATGGATAGTGAAATTTCCACCTCCGGTAAATTTAGAATTTGCTATTTACGCAATGGGGACATTTTTCTCTGGCCATGCATTCTTGTCATTTCTAACAATCCCCCACTGTCACAATGTATTGTATTAAAATCCACAAGCCAACAAATTCTTACTGCTAATATTTGAAAGGTCATTGGGTGGAATACGGGGCAATGCTATACTTCCAGAGAATAACTGAACAAGATATCCTATTTATTCAATCCATTCATCCAGTCACACTGGAATAGCTAAATAGTAAAATGCATGATCTGTTTGATAGCCACAATAGATATCTAGGAATTATGAACAATTAAGCCTGTTCTTAGCATATATTTCCAATCAGGCTTTTCTCTAAAAAATATTATTAGGATAATTACTTTCGATTTGATATCTGATATAAAATTTGATGCTCAAGCATTATGGAAAACGTCTGTAGACAAACTATAGTTACACAGCTTTCAAAAACATGTGTCAAACACGAAGTAGCATGCCGACTCGTACCGCATGATCCAAGGGATCAAATTTCAAAGGGATCCAAATTTCAAAAATGTCACAAATCCTAATTAAGATATGTTCAGAATTAAAGAACACAGAGAAAAAATATACTTTGATGTGTAAATTGTTATCATGCAAATGACTGTTTTGTTAAAGTTATTTTCATATCAATCTGTTTGAGACGAACAGGGAATTCCAGTACGTGATAGTCATTAGTGGACTTGTCATAATAAAGTGCAATTATAGAACAAGCAAATGCAAACAATACTATTGTTGGTGTTAATCCTTTTTATTCATTCAGTTTTAAGTAAAATTTTAACAATAGTCAAGGGCAACCCACAATTCATCCGGGCAACCTGAAATTGCTGAGCTAGTTGCCCTTGGGCAACCTAAATTTATTTTCTATTTCGCACCCTGTTCGGGGGGTTCAATCCAAAACCAGTTGCATAAAAATAAGTTTACATTCCATCAAAATGTGCCCCTGGCATATTTCTGTATTTCTGAGGCATTTATAAGGAGAATTTTATCTTGTAACAAAAATGTCACCTCAAAACAAAATTATATTTTCGAAAAGATATTTGGAAGATTGCTCATTTGAAAGTATGAAGTCTGATTTTTGTTTGAGGTGTCATATTCTCATGAAGAGAAAATCTTCCCTATAAATGCCTAAACAATACAGCATTAGTCCAGGGAGCATATTTTCATGAACCAAAAATTTGGTTATATTCGGCACCCCATACGACCAATAGTGGGTCGTCTCGAACCCGAAACCTCCGTTCCCAGGAACTTTTAGCACTACGTATGTGTGCCAAAGCCTCTACTTCCACAACCCACCAGTCCATTCGAAGCCTCCTCCAGGAGTACTTCACTTTGACACCCCATTCGGACCAATAGTGTCCCATCTCGAGTGAGTGAGTGAGTGAATGGAATTTAACGTCGCTTTCAACAATATTTCAGCTATATCACGACGAACCAACTAAGTACCACCCAGCCCAGTTGTGTTCCTGCTACTTCAAAGAAGAGATCTTTGAAGCAGCATGAAACCAGACACCCTCCATCCACCCTATAAAACATTGAGGACGGCACACAAGACACAGACAGGACGATTACATGGTGCAATAAAGACAAGTGATATTACAGTGCTAGACACCACATTATCAAGTTCCTGTTGCTTCTCAGCAAAGTGCATTGAAGCAACAGGAACCTGTGCCCACCGGACATTCACCAACCACCCGCGTGGCTGAAGAAAACAAGTTATAGAGTAATCATGTACAGTAAACACGTCACGAACTTTTAGCACTACGTATGTGTGCCAGAGCCTCTACTTCCACAACCCACCAGTCCATTCGAAGGCTCCTCCGGGAGTACTTCACTTTGACACCCCATTCGGACCAATAGTGTTCCACCTCGAGGCTAAAACAGCCAATCCCATGTCCTTTTCCCACAGTTCCCCGTCTATGACAGCGCACCTCCATTCCAAAAATGCCCGAGTTCGCTACTACTCCTAATGACGACGTCACTGATGAAATGGTCATCCCTGAAGTCGTCGTCTGCACCAGAAGAGCTTCCAAATGAGACCCTACATGTCCTATTTGGATAAAATATAGGCCCTCAATCTCTCAAATACGCCATTGCGCTTCTCCAAAATGTCCACAGGTAGATGCCGTGAAATGTGCGTAATATTGTTGCATGTTCTCTTTAGGTACCAAGTTAAAAGTGAAAGTCTTCTCCGTACACACATGTAACTAATATTACCGTGTTTGACATGGAACATTGGACTTTACCTCCATTTTTGCCATTTTCGTATGTATTTCAGCATGCTTTTCTTACATATCATCTCGAACCAGAAATTTTCGCTGTTAAACAATCCATAATGAAATGAATATGAGAAAGCCAGAACGCACACTACGCAAGCCTAATTTCTGTGGTTTTTCATTATTATGCGTTATTTTGTGTTCCTGTAGGCGTCTTATCTTTGAATAGCTACATGGAGCATGTTTATGGTTTTCATAAGCATGTATCTTATTATGGTTCCCTTTCTGTGAACAGCTATAATATGGACAGAGTCAACACTTATATGATTTTTCATCAGAGTGGTTTCTTTCAGGTTTCTTTATGTTCCATTTGTGTGAACAGCTATATTATGGACAGAGTGAGCATTGTATGACTTTGCACCAGTATGTGTTCTTTCATGTCACCCAAGATGTCCTTTCTGTGAACAGCTATATGGACCGAGTGAGCATCTTATGACTTTGCACCGGTATGTGTCCTTCCATGAACCTTCAGGTTCCATTTCCGCGAACAGCTATATAGACAGAGTGAGCATTTATATGGTCTTGCACCAGTATGTTTCCTTTCGTGTTCCTTCAGGGTCCCTTGATGTGAACAGCTATATGGACAGAGTGAGCATTTATATGGCTTATCACCAGTATGTGTCCTTTCATGACCCTTCAGGGTCGCTTTATGTGAACAGCTATATGGACAGCGTGAGCATTTATATGGCTTTTCACCAGTATGTGTCATTTCATGTCTCTTTAGGTTAACTTTTTGTGAACAGCTATATGGACAGAGTGGGCATTTATATGGCTTTTCACCAGTATGTGTCCTTTCATGTTCCTTTACGTACCCTTTCTTTGAACAGCTATATGGACAGAGTGAGCATTTGTATGGCTTATCACCAGTGTGTGTTCTTTCATGTACATTTAGGCTCCCTTTAATTGAACAGCTATATGGACAGAATGAGCATTTGTATGGTTTTTCACCAGTGTGTGTCCTTTCATGTTTCTTTACTTCACTTTTTCGTGAACAGCTGTATGGACAGAGTAAGCATCTGTATGGCTTCTCACCAGTATGTGTTCTTTCGTGTTCCTTTAGGCTTACTTTTTGTGAACAGCTATATGGACAGAGTGAGCATTTGTATGGCTTTTCACCAGTATGTGTCCTTCCATGAACCTTCAGGCTCCCTTTATGTGAACAGCTATATGGACAGAGGGAGCATCTGTATGGCTTCTCACCAGTATGTGTCCTTTCGTGTTCCTTTAGGTTTACTTTTTGTGAACAGCTGTATGGACAGAATGAGCATTTATATGGCCTTTCACCAGTATGTGTCCTTTCGTGTTCCTTTAGGTTAACTTTTTGGGAACAGCTATATGGACAGAGTGAACATTTATATGGCTTTTCACCAGTATGTGTCCTTTCATGTTTCTTTAGGTTTACATTTTGTGAACAGCTATATGGACAGAGTGAGCATTTGAATGGCTTTTCATCAGTATGTGTCCTTCCATGTTTCTTTAGGTTTAATTTTTGTGGACAGAGGGAGCGTTTGTATGGCTTATCATCAGTGTGTGTCATTTCATGTTCCTTTAGGCTCCCTTTCTGTGAACAGCTATATAGACAGAATGAACATTTGTATGGCTTTTCACCATTATGTTTTCTTTCGTGATCCTCTCGGTTTAATTCACCTGAACAACTTTGTGGACAGAGTGAGCATTTGTATGGTTTTTCACCAGTGTGTGTTATTTCATGATTTATTATTTCTCCTTTCTGTGAAAAACTATTTAGACAGAGCAAACATTTGTATGCCGTTTCACAAGTATGAACTCTGTCAGCTGTCGTTCTTCCTGTAGTGTCCGTTTCTGGATTCCAAAATCTCAAAGATTCGTTGGGCAGTTTTGTCGTCTCTTCTGTATTGACTTTTATCATGTACATGGCCACAGGAAAAGGTCTATCAGAGAGGAAATCATCGACACGTGTCTGCTCGTCATCAGAACACTTCTTGACAAAAGACTAAATCAAAAAGAAACATAATCAGCCTTATTTTTATATAAACACATCTTTCCATTTCAATACGGTCAGTTATTAATTATATCTGCGAAAATCTGCTTGACAAATCACATGGAGTTTGTGAATTTAATATAAACTTGTAGCATACTCCACCATGACTCTTTAGAACCGTATCCAAAAGCTGTTGTTGCAAGTGATTAAAACCAGATCTCAAAACAAGCTGAGGAGATATCAGGTCCACCGCCAAGTAGCCTGTTTGAGAACATACAGCATTTATGCTTCAAATGTCTCCTTACATGTAACTCGGAAAGTGGATATCTGTATGTGGAAAGGGGCATTTATCTGGAATTGTTGAGACAAGTTGAGGAGGTTTGGGAAGCAGTGACGGATAGCGTAACACTAGAATGCAAGTCTGCAGTTGTTTATGGAATTTTGGAGGGTGAAGCTTATAAATCGATGGGTGGTATAGATCTCAAGATGTCAGGTTCACAACAGTGATGGGTACAATATGGGTGAGTGAAATCCAAGACGGCCAATGGCAGTCATATTGGAATATATAATACTTCAATGAAAATCAACACCAATGGCCGTCTACTGATGCGAAACAATTTCTCAAGTTTGAAGTCAATTGGACAAGTTGTCAATGGCAGCCATCTTTAAATACATACTGCGAAGCACCTTATCAAGTTTGAAGTCAATTGGACAAATTGAAGATGGTCAATTTCATCCATCTTGGATTACATGCTACCTGAATAAAAATCAATACCAATGGCCGTCTAACTGATGTGAAGCACCTTCTCAAGTTTGAAGTCAATTTGTTGAGTTGTTCTCAAGATATCAGGATGGACGGAATCCAAGATGGTCAATGACAGCCATCTTGAATTACATACTACCTCAAAGAAAATCAATACAAAATGGCCGTCTAACTGATGTGAAGCACCTTCTCAAGTTCGAAGTCAATTGGGCGAACTGTTGTCGAGATACCGCGTTCACAAGATGTGGGACAGACGGGCGGATGGAAGAACCGAAGGCCGGAGGGACGGCTAGTATTTTCGTGGCGAAGGACAATAACGCTCCCGTCTCGTATGTCGATTTTACATGTTTAAGATCCGGGCACAAGAACCGGGTTTCTGTGCTGAAAGACCTAGCTGACGGCAGATCAAGGTCAAACGTCTGGCTCGTTTCACTGTGCGGGGAGAGTACAACAAAATGCAAAAGTCATCTCCTATATTTTATCTTGATTCATCGAATCAATATTTTTTTCGGTAGAAGCCGTGATGATATTCTGTTAAGATTAATAGAATTTAGATATATCGATCAATTCCAGTAGATATTTCTCTCTTTACGACATAAGCTTGACGTTTTAGACATACATTGGTCAGTACTCGGAACGTGGAAATGAGGGTGTTGATGCCAGATCTTCATAAGTGACAAGTAGAATGGGGAGCGACTTTTGTAGATCTGGTTTTAATCTAATCAGCAACTGTGTTTCACGGCTTACCGGTAATTGTTCACAAGGATCATGCTCAACACCACCTTCTTGTTCTCCCACCGCATACTGGGCTGTTGGTTCTGTTTTCACTGTTACATGGCCCGCTTCCATCGATTCGTTTGCAGGATGCCGGTAGGCTATCCCATCATCTTGCACCAATGATCCTGTCGCTTGATCAAGAGATTCCAGTTTTACTGATAAGCCTTCCATTGTCCTCTCAATTATGACAGATAATTTAGTCCCACTGAAATAAAAACACAACAATCATCTTTTATTGGTGACTTAAAGGAGAAATATTCGGTAATTCAGTTGAAACGTCACATCTCAACTACTAGATTATTTTATCCAAGAATAATGTCATCGAAAACTATGAAGCCACAAAAGGGATATGGTGAGAAATAATTCATAGTAAAAAAAAAACCCAACAAAACAGTCCCCCAATTTTTTCGTCTTCTTTAATCACAACAATTCTTGGTCGATTTCTTCTTCTATCTTTTTCCGTGCTGTCACAAGGCGAACATTTTGTTTTTTCTTTCACAATATTTTTCTTCCTTTTTTAAATCAACCAATAAAATGTAGCCATATAAAAATATCATTGACCGCACGCTAACAAAGAAATTATGTGCGATCATCAGGACACTGTTTAATACTTCAGTGTTGGATTGAAATATCGTAATATATTCTCAGAGCTACTAAACGAAACACCGAAGTACTCTTTTTGTTTATATATATTTTTTATTTAATTCTTTGTATTTGTAATCGGTATAAAAAGTTGATCTATTTTATTAAAAGAACCCGCATGAAATGCCCGTCCGTATGTCTGTCTGTCAGAGATAGAATCCGTTGACTCTTGAAAGTTTGAGCCACCAAACTTGGTAAACATATACTGCACCTACCGGATGGTGCCCTGCAAGCGTCAGATTCGACATTCAGTATCTCGCCATCGTCCAAATTGTTTTTCCCTGTGTTCTGAGTATATAACTACGAGTGAGCCACCAAATTTGGAAAAACAAATGCTACGTGACAATACCCACATGATGATGGTACTACATAAGCATCAGATTTGACAATCAGTAGCTAGCCATTGTCCAAATTGTTTTTTCCTGTGTTCTGAGTATATAAATACGACTGAGCCACCAAATTTTGAAAACAAATGCTACGTGACAATACCCACATGATGGTACTAAATAAGCATCAAATTCGACAATCAGTAGCTAGCCATCGTCCAAATTATTTTTCTCTGTGTTCTGCCCTCGTAAGTGGTTTAAAACCGCCAAGCTTGGTACACACATAATACGAGACAATGCCTTCATGATGGTATCATATAAGCTTATAAGCTAATAGACAACCAGTAGCTAGCCTGAAATGTCCGTATGTATGTCTCTCACAGATAGCGTCCGTTGACACTCAACCTTCACCACGTTAATGTTGCTATTTGTGAGCCACAGGCAAACCCTTGAATCCAATTCAAATCCTTCATGGGAAGGTCAGGTCGGATATTGCAATGACATCGCGGACCGCCGTTGAAGTTTCCGTGTTTCCTACATTTGCCTGGCATGCTGGACGTTTGATGGAAGATGAATGAGTTTATTTTCACTTCAAATAGATTTTGTTTCAAAATATGTTTCCTTCATATTTATTAATGTTCATGGTTGTCGAAAAGGTTCATGTTCATCTGCCACTGGGTATCGCACAAGCCATGGTGTTTTCGAATCTGTTGTCACGGACGCCATGGTCGAGGTATTTAAGTGATCTGATTGGTCAATATGTGCAGAATGCTGCTTTTGCTGATTGGCTGACTTCTATCGCTGCGTTGTCGTTGATCGCGATACATTGCCCAAGCGTACCAGGGGCTATATCTGGGATAGAGATACCCCAGGTTTTAGCGAGGATGTTGACACCCTTGGAAGTGGTTTGGAGCCACCAAACTTGGTACACATATACTACAACTACAGGATGATACCATGAAAGCGTCAAATTCGACAATCAGTAGCTAGCCATCGTCCAAATTGTTTTTCTCTGTGTTCTGCCCTTGCAGGTGGCTTAAAACCGCCACATAATACGAGACAATGCCTACATGATGGTATCATATAAGCGTTAGATTCGACATTCAGTAGCTAGCCTGAAATGTCCGTATTTATGTCTCTCACAGATAGCGTCCCTTGACACCCTTGCAAGTGGTTTAGAGCCACCAATCTTTGTACATATACTACACCAACAGGATGGTACCATGAAAGCGTCAAATTCGACAATCTATGTTCTGAGCATATAATTACGACTGAGCCAAAATTCCTACATGTACATGAAGTTAATATGTGCGCGTCAGATTCGACAGCCAGTAGCTAACCGTCGTCCAAATGGTTTTCCCTGTATTCTGCCATTGCGAGTGGTTTTGGGTCACCAAGCTTGGTGGTCGTATACTACGGGGCAATGCCTATATGATGGTACCATATGAGTGTCACATTCGGCATTCAATGACTAGCCATTGTCCAAATTGTATTTTCCTTATGCTCTGAGTGTAAATACGACTGAGTCACCAAACTTGGTATACATATACTACGCGACAGTACCTACATGATACCATATAAGCGTCAGATTCGACAGCCAGTATCTCACCATCGTCCAAATTGTTTTTCCCTATGTTCTAAGTATATAAATATGACTGATCCATCAGATCCAACCTTCAGTAGCATGCCATTGTCTATCAATAATTCCTGTGTCTATTCTCATGAATATCGTGTTTTCTATTAATACATCGTATGTAGCGGTACAGTACGTCCACAACGTAAGATATAGCCTACACAGAAAAGCTCTTGTTGGATATTTGGGCTACGTTACCACGCAAGTCAAGTAAGGCCTTAGCAAAAGCCGACCTGGCTCAACTGCTAACAGCTTTAAACCTCATAGGGGCCCAAAAACAATGGTCATTTCATTAGGAATAATATAGTTCTCTGTATGTTGTGTGTTATATTTCTGTTGATTGCCAAAATGATCGGATGTCACAATATGCAAATTCAAGCCTCTCTGTTTCAGTTTTACAGAGAGAACATAACGGACACCATGTTATTTTCATTTATTAATAAATTATTACTGGGGAAAGATCTGTACAGAATTTTAAATTGCAAATTCCATAGAGAGGAGTCTTGTGTTGGGTACAAGAGTTCGCCATCATATAGTTACATTTCCACCTAATGTCTACTCTGGACAAACTTCTCTCTCATTATTGTTCAGAGATTGGGACCAGCCTGGTGGAAACCATCCCGAAGACCCCTACAACAACCTTTGGAACATTTCATCAAGGAACGCAGCACAGGAGGATATATGGGGGAGGGCGGTTCTCTTTCATAATGGTTTAGTCTTCCATTCATTCAGGATGTTCCTAAGTAATCTTAAATAATCCATAACGAAATTAAATTAAGTTTGAAAGGCACATTTTTATGTGCCTTTCAAACTTAATTTATTTTACTTCGTTAAAGTTACACAACGCTTGTTGTTCATTTAAAAGATCTTCAAAGTGATTCAAACCTTTGCTGGACCACTGTTGGATACAAAGGATTGACTTCATAAAATGTGAATTTAACCAGATAGATTCACACTAAAGAGACTATCATCAGTAAATTTAATTTATCTATCAAAGATTTGCCATGCAGAAAGTAATCCAGATTTTTCAGATTTTCTCTCTCCTTCCTAAAATTTTCCCGCCAGTGAAAACATTGTATCCAGAGTGGTATGGTACCATAGTGTTGACTACATCTTCACCGTAACGGTACCAAAGCTGTACCAGAGCAGACACACAACCATCGATGGTCCATATGCTACCGTTATGGTGAAGAGGTCACTGCTATGGAACCATATCGCTTTGGTCACAATGTTTCCACTGGCAGGAAACTTACATGTGTACCCCTGGTTTCAGAGAGGATGGGTACAAAGAAGAGATGCTTGCTATCATTTAGTTCACCAGAATTTACTTTGAACACATGGCTTATTTGAAAAAAAATTGTGAAAATGAAAGATTTGTTGAAGAACACCATTTTTAGATGATATGAAGGTACATGGTCTAAAAAAAAAAATAATAACCCATCAGCCAAATTATGATAATTGACAACCGTACAACAATCCATCAAGCTCTCTAAGTAAAAGTAGCCGATATCCTCCAGTCCTCTCTTGTTATACTGCTTATTCCTGTGCTATGAATGCAGTGAAAGTATCTGTCAGTCCTCCCTTATTGTAAATGCAAGTGAAATTATAGAGGAAATTGTATTGTTTTGATTGGTCATTTAATTACTCTGGCTTGCATAATGTACAAGGCTGTTCCGAAGTCACACTTGACCAGTTGACATTTCGATTGAACCGTTCTTATGTAACATGGACAGACAACAGTATGCAGCGGCAATGTTATCCAACCTTGGATATGCCTTTCTTACTTTTGCCTCGCTGATTATGTATATTCAAGAAAACACAGGAAAAAAAGCTTTTCAATACCACCCTGAATTCTGGTGCATCAACTGGCATAACTTATAGTATTAATTCTTCAGTCCTCTCATATTGTTAACGTAAGCAAAAGTATCCTTTGATTGTCTCATTAACTGCTACTGCAAGGTAAAGTATGCTTTACGGCTTTATTCCTCTTGAATCGTGTGAGCGAGTGTCCCTTACTGGCCCTCATGTCTGTTCTATTTGTTTGTTTGTATTGTGGGCACGACTACCATGTACCGGTATCTAATACGATAAATATCGCATATTATCATACCACACTAAAACATGATATGTAATAAATCAAATTTGAAATGGATCTATCGTAAAGTATACGGTACGTTCGGCTTACTTTAAATTTTATTTATTTCACATTAAAGCTGACTGTATGTGTTCATGACACATGATCTTCCTCATGAACAGCTATTAAACTTATATATGAACATATGAAGCTGTTTGCATAATTTTTCCAAAGCTTTGGAATTTTTTGCCGGGCGAACTTGAACGTCTGCCCGATATTATTGGCGGCACACACGGAAAACTTCGCAAGTATACAGGACAAGTTACAGGGGTCCTTACCATTCTACAGTTTAGTTTAACATTAGATTTGTCGATTCGATGGAAGGATTCGATATCATTAAGATTTCTGAGTAGGTAGATCTTATTTCTGAATAATTATCAGAAAAACATGTACATATGGGTATCTTTGTTCAGTTATGGATTACGTCCCTTATTTGTTTGTTTGTATGCGACCTCTTTGAGGTGTTCTATACATTTGAACTGAATTGAATTACCGGTACGGGCCATAACAACAACAATTATTCAATACAAAGTAAATAAGACATCCCTCAGCCAATGTTTTCGGGCAAACTAATTCTAATTCTTTCAGTTAACACTCTGAAATATGCGTTGGGAGGAAAGTGAGGTCTGCCTCAATCTAGACTCCACAAACCTTGTTGTTGTTGTTGTTCTTTGTTCTTTGTTCTTTACCGGTGAATCAACCGATGTGTGCCTGGTGCTCTATAAAGAAAATCACGAGTAGCTATATCCCCAAATGCTGTTTGTTCTCTTAAACTTGAGACATTTGGCGGTGTTCAACCCCTCAATACGTATTCCAATAATACCTTTGACCGAATTTCGAACAAACTGGACAAATTTGATGTTACTCGCCGCAACGGATATAGCCGCGCGCTAAACAGTTGCCGAAACGAAAATTAAACCTTATAACTGGAGTGAACACGGATGCTATAGATATTTATTGTTTTTGACCTTACCTCTCGTCATCCATGTTGTTGTTTATCTGTAAATCCACTCTTAACTTGACGGGATAATCTATTCACAGCCCGTTCCTTCTCATTCACCAAACGCTATATAAACGATCTTCTCGCTGTGGATAATCGCTATATAAATGACGCAGTGAAGGATATATATCAACCTTCACTGGATTTGGAGGAAACTACAGATAGCCGTACAGGCACATCTTATTTAGATCTCTACCTCCATAAAAATGAAGCGGGCATCCTCTCTCGTCGACTTTATGGCAAAAGAGATGATAACAATTTCGACATAGTAAACTATCCCTTTCTGGATAGTAATATTCCAGTGGGACCTGCATATGGCGTATACATATCTCGCTTAGTAGCATTTTCTAGATCCTGTGTTAAATGTGATGATTTTAATCAACGTCACAAAACATTGTTGCAGAAACTAATAAAACAGGGCTATTCCACCAAGCGCCTGCACTCTAAAGTTTCTCAAATTTGGCGATACATATCGCATGCTGATAGCGAAATACGAACGTAGCGTGCAAGATCTGTGGCGCTACGTTTCGTAACATGTGTCTAATTCCGCTTAACCCGGGGCTAGGGGCCGTATGAGCCCATGTACTTGAATATCCTCATGGTACTTATATAAACAGTCACAATCAAAGCGTGCCTGAGATACATCATTTTTTAGATGACGACTCTATAACGAATATTATGGATTATGACTACTGATCAGCGATACGGATTTGATATTTTGGAACATCATGATGTCTTGCCAGCATCATTGAAAACTGTTGACCGCTTCTATCTTGCAGGAAACAAGCTGATGTTTTTGTATACTATGATTGTCTTTTTGAATTTGGTGCTAATACTGTTATATGGAAATGGAATAGGTCTTCCCTTACCAAAATAAAAAGTATGGCTAATGTATGGCAGATGTATGGTTGGTGTATGGGGTGTATGGGAACTGTATGGATCCTGTATGGAAGATGCATGGGCAATGGTGAAATGGTATTGTCAAATGTCTGGTAAATGTATGGAAAAAACATAGGATTTTCAGAGCTGTATGGCAAATGTATGAGAAATGTATGGAAAATGTATGGAACTCTCAAAATTTAAAGTACAATGTATGGAAAATGTATGGCGTGTAGTGAAAATACCAAGTCCTCCTGTATGGAAAATGTATGGAGAAAAATGCAAAAATAAAATTTGTATACCGGTATGTCTTTGTATGGTAAATGTATGGTTTCCTTGAACGTGATGAAACAGTAGTCAAACTCGATGTAAGGCATATGTATGGGAACGCTAAAAAGATGAAAATATTAAAGATTAATGTATGGAAGCTACCTGGGTCTTTTTTGAAGACATTTCAATCAAGGATTTATTTGGCTGCATAATACAGGATTTATTTTACATCAACAGAGTCAATGTATGTAAAATGTATGGCAAGTTTTCTTTAGATAGAATCGATTAAGAAAATATATGGAACATGTATGGGACTTCTTGAAGATAAGAAAAATGAGAAAGTATTGATATGGGACATTCTTTGCATTCACGAAGTCACTTGATGGGAAATGCATGGCGAGATTTCCTATGAAAATAAAACAGACTGAATGTATGAAATATGTATGGGTTTTTTGTGCCTTGTGGTGAATGCCACAGTTTAAACAAAGGATCGGCTGGTCTATCAGTTACAGTGCCGTGATCGCCACCCGCGCAACAGGGGGATTTCTAACCTAGGCCTCAATGGAGCCTAACAGGTTTTTCCTAAAAATCTTCTCTCATACTTGAGATAAATTTCTACAACTTGGTGAAGTGAAAGATAGTACACCAAATTATGTGTTAAAGTCAGAGCTGAACTAGCCTTTTTCGAAGTTTTTCCCATTTACTTCTGTGTTAAAATTAGGCTTTTCAGAGGGAGGAAAATCCCCCAGTGACGTCACTGTGTCATAGAGAATTGCTGAACGAAAAGTCTGGTTCCCGATCCACAATCCCCAGATAGAAATGAAGGGAACCAGTCTGGAAACAAGTTCAGCAAAGAAGTGTGCTGTCACGTTGTACCATCGCTATAAGCCACATTCTGTTATAATGAACAATCACCTATAGAATATAGGCAAAAAATGCAACCCATTCATAACACTTTCAATAAAGTCTCCCCAAGAACTATTTCAACCGAAGCACGCAGTATGGACTGATTCCAGAAATTTTGACAGTGAACAGTCACGCGGTAAATTTCCAAAATAACAACAACAACATAATTTCAACAACAGTCGTAGCGATGTCACAATTTCATGGATATGATTATTCAGACCGAAGAGGCATCAGAAAGACGAAGAAGAATCGAAGACGGACAAATTATACAGGTACGTATTCTGATTTGCTGATGTTTCTCTGTTCGATATTTACTTGAAACAACAACAAGCGCCACGTCATCGTCATAGTTGATCTTTCTCCCGACTCAACTCAACTGTTGTGAAATGTACGGATTATTTTTTTATTTCGAGCTATAAAAGTCATTAGTAGCTATACTCTTGTAGCTGAAAGGACCGGGGTGATTATTCAATCAGTTGTTGAGATCGGTAAAACTATCCACTTGTGAAACCTCGGTCGTACTAAAAACTGCGCGGAACTGCGCAGAACTGCGCGGAACTGCGCGGGGCTTAATTTCAACTGCGCGTGGATTATTTGATGGATTTTTCTTTATTTGCTGACGAGCAGAATATTGATATTTATGAAACAGACAACGAAATCCGCAAAATGTAGACTATATGTCGCTTGAAACGAGAGAGAACGAAATCCAAATGCGCGGCAATTATGTTTCACTGCCCGGAGATTCGCTTTGCTGGAATGGAATCGTTAATATTAGAGCACATTATCCTACCTTATTCGTACTCCACTCAAATTCGCTTCGCTCGAACTAAGTCTGATGTGTATGAATTGTATCTGTCCGAACGTTAATTGAGTATAAATTTTAACTGCGCGGAAATCGAGCCCGTAAGCAAATTTGGCGTAAACTTCAACTGCGCGGAAATCCATGGCAGCTTCACCCCACACAGATTCTTCTGCATTGAACTAATTCTGATATGTATGAATTTTAAAAGGCTTGCGTGTGTGAATTTCATTTGTCCGAACGTGAACTTCGGCATAAATTTCAACTGTGCGAAAATCGAGCCCGTACGCAAATTTGGCGTAATTCATGTTAACCGGTTCATTAAATGCCGACAAATAATCAAGGGATTCTGTATTAAATCTCGCCAATACCTCACCAATTATCTGCTGTCTAATTCAGATTGACTTGTTTAATCAATGCCGACATATAATCAAGGGGTTCTGTATTAAATCTAAGCAATACCTCACCAATTATATTCTGGCTAAGTTAGTTCATCACCTAACAAATAACAGACTTTCCAACTTGTACATAGCGATTCTTCTTTACTTTCCCTCTGCTCTCTCATTGTTATTTATTATTTAATTATTTATTTTAATATCTAGCGCTGCAAAAGAAATTCCACACATAAGACTCAGTTGAAGAAAGCAAATCTCCAAGGAGTGAAACTCGAATTCCGCGCAGTTGAAAATTTTTACCAAGTTCACGGACAGATGAAATTCACACACGCAAGCCTTTTGAAATTCATACATATCAGAATTATAGTTCAATCCAGAAGAATCTGCGTGTACGACATCACTGACGAGAGGACACCTTTCTACAGGATATATTTCTATAGTGTAAAACACTGTATACTGAACTTCTGGATTGCCGGAATTGATGATTGGAATACATTTGGAAACTTCTACATGTATATTGTATATTCATATTCTGGACTACCGGTGTGAAGTAAATATTGGAACTTTGACTGTGGAGTTATTCGAACGAGAGTTATTCTCGTCATTTCTTGAACTAGCTTACCCCATCACAAAGGCCTGAGACAAGTCAGGTTGTGTACATACATAACTTGGACTATGACCTCCTATGATGTGGTAGCGCCGTTATAGCTAGTCTCCCCACTAACTGACATAACGACTGGCTACAATAATGCTATTAAATATTCATGGTATAGGCGCTCAGAACACCAAATTAAACTGAAATACGGTACGTAAGATCCTATATAGCGACATGTACGATTGGGGAGCATTGATAGGATATTAATTTATTAAGATTGCCGCGCAGTTCAACTTTATGCCAAATTTGCTTACGGGCTCGATTTCCGCGCAGTTGAAATTTATACCAAGTTCACGTTCGGACAGATGAAATTCACACACGCAAGCCTTTTGAAATTCATACATATCAGAATTAGTTCAATGCAGAAGAATCTGTGTGGGGTTAAAGCTGCCATGGATTTCCGCGCAGTTGAAGTTTACGCCAAATTTGCTTACGGGCTCGATTTCCGCGCATTTAAAATTTATACTCAATTTACGTTCGGACAGATACAATGTACAATTCATACACATCAGACTTAGTTCGAGCGTAGCGAATCTGAGTGGAGTACGAATAAGGTGGGATCATGTGCTCTAATATTAACGATTCCATTCCAGCGAAGCGATCTCCGGGCAGTGAAACATAATTTCCGCGCATTTGAATTTCGTTCTCTCTCGTTTCAAGCGACATATAGTCCACATTTTGCGGATTTTGTTGTCTGTTTCATTACTATCAATATTCTGCTCGTCAGCAAAGAATCCATCGAATAATCCACGCGCACTTGAAATTAAGCTCCGCGCAATTCCGCGCAGTTCTGCGCAGTTCCGCGCAGTTTTTAGAACGATCCTAAAACCTTGAACAGTTGAACATGTCAGCAACCTGAACTACCCCCTGCCCCCACTCATCAGTCATGATCATGCACTGGACAATTGTCCCCGGGACGCATTCCACGATTCCTCTCCAGTAGCTCGCGTCCAATTTCCCCAGGACATTCTCCAAGGAAAATCCCCCCCCCCTCCTCCCCTCATTTATCATCACCACCCACCCAGAAGATTAGTTTTATTACTTTCGTTCTGCACCCTTACGACATGGAAGTATACCCGCAGTAGAATAGAAGTACAGTGGCAGTAGCAGCTGAAAGTATAATGGCAGTATGACAGAAGTATATACTGCCAGCATACTTCCATGAGATTGTTTTTCTCAAGACAAATTGGTTGTATGTTAGACTGAATTTGTGAGTTGTAGAACTGTTGCAAAAGTATGGTAGAATTATGGTGGCAGTATGCTGACATTATGTTAATTAAGCTGCTGTACTACTTTTGCCTCGCTGATTATATATATTCGTGAAAAAGGGGCGCATTTTGATGTACGTCTGTTGCCCGGCGTCCTCAAACGTTGCAGCGTGAGTATTAATAGCTGCTATCACAATACAATCCTAGAAGCAGGGCATGAATTTAACATAATACTTGTCCAGACCATCGCGCTGGTATATTTCATTATGACATTCTTTAAGATGACATTCTTGAATTATAACCAGCCAGTCAGGCTGGTAAGCTAGCTTTAGAACTTAATTCAACCAGCCAAGTTCTAAATTCACCAGCCGCGGGCTGCCGGGCTTGTGGCAATTTCGAGCCCTGAGAAGGTAGGTTCTTCCTCACTTCCCGGGGATGTAAGCCCGACTATCTGAGGTCAAAATCTCTATATCAGTAGATAGACTCTCAACAGTCTCTGTTTCGGTATCAGTCTGCGGATTCTCAGAATCAGTTGGCATATTCTCAGTATCTGCTTCAGTGGGCTCCTCGGTGTCTTTAATCCCATGTATATTCTTCTGGTGTCGCATCATATCGTGATGTCTGATGAATGTGCGTTCGCACTCAGAGCATGTATAACCCACGTTGACGGTCGACTGTGCAGGTTTTTGGGATACGCTTGCCAACGTCCAGATTAACGCTTCAACGCCCTGGTGAAATAGCTCGGAAGCTCTGATTGTTCTAGATATTCCATGGAATTGAAACTAATTCATCGAAATGCAGTAATGCTCATCAACGGTCGTCGTTACGCCTTAACGCCCTCATCTTAACGCCTTAACGCCAGTCGTTACGCCTTAACAGCTGTCTCAACGCCTTAACGCCATAGCTTAATGCCTTAACGTCCTAGCTTAATGCCTTAGCGCTCTATAGTGACGAGCTCTAACGCCTTAGAGCATGTGTGGTACACCTGAACCCTATATCCCGTAGGGCATATGTGACCTATGACCCGGAAGTGACGTCACCGGATGTGACTCCACCTATTCAGGGGCAGATAACTCTGAGCACGGCAGAATGTGACAGAAATTCACCTCTTCCTACTACTGTAGTAGGAAACAATCAGTCCGAGTTTACGCTATTAAACTGTGAATGTGGCTTACCGGACCAGTGTTTTACTGACTAAGTTATATGTCTAGGGAATGGACTGGCTACTTTTCAGGTATTTTTGGTTAGATTATACAATCCCATACGCATGCATGTATTATCAATAATTCTGAGTCACAATCTGTGAAATAGGTCGTTCAAGTGGTTTTAATATTGTTATTTGTGGCGCATTCGGCAACCACACAAGCAGATGGCCGCCATATTGGATTTCCAGGTAACTGACGCATGCGAGTTTTCCAGAGGAGTGATAAAATATTGGATTCATGGAATCATCTGGAAGAAGCCCAGTCATAGATTTGCTAGCTTAATCCGGGCCGAAAATCCACCATAATAATAAAGTATGTGTATTTAAATGGTTAATATTGGCGGCCATCTTGAAGTTGGCCGCCATCTTGGATTTTCTGATGGCTCAATTAATTTTCTTGAATAAATATCCAATGATATTTATGCCAAGTTTCACGCTTGTATCACCATTTGAAGTGTTATACTGGTTATCCGCCCCACTATTGTTGTGAACTGTCAAGGTTGGCCCAGTTAACATCCACAGGTGTTCGGGAACCACCGTTGATGCTGCAGAAGTGGATTTACGCACCACATCTTCTGACTCGCCAACTCTATGAAAGTCGAACTGATCATCCTCTAAAACTCCATCCGTTCTGTGGATGAGTCCTAGCCTTGTACGTGAAGGAAGAATGATGTCCTCCCGAATGTTCATTACCCTAACAAGCAGTGGGCCTTGAGGAGCACTAGCAGTTAGTGTTTGTCAGAAGCAGTCCCGGGGGAATATGTGGAGAATTCCCTTTCAGAGGCTCAATCAGTACATTATCATTGACCAGGTCCCGGTTTCCAGTAACAACAATGACCTTCATGGAATTCGCTGGAACAATTGTATGGTCAGCCACTCGAGCCACTCCCAGCACTTGCTTACTCTGAGTAGTAATGTCACCCACCATCTTGAGACCATTCTGACATTGACCAATCACATTCATTCCGACTAATCCGGGGACATCCTGACTGGCTGAGTCCTTTGTCACCAAGACTCCTCGTCCGGTAATGAGTTCACAATTGATCTCAATGTCCAATTCAACATAGCCTGTATATGGTATCTCAATATCATTAGCTGCCCTCAGTGTTAGCCAGCTAGCTTTACGTGGCGACTTCCCAATAACTGGTTCCTGGTTCTCATTGAAAAACGTTTCAGATATGGTCGTCACCATAGATCCCGTGTCAATTAGTGAAGGAACTTCCACGCCATTCATCCTCACTGAGGTAACTGGACAATCGCTAACAGTACGATGTATCAAGTCCTGTTCCTCTCGACTGGTAACCTGTGCACTGCCGATGGAGTGGTTAGTGACCCGAAGTCCAGGTTTATTTACTTCTTTGGCTTCTCTCTGTGGACAACTTTTCTTAAAATGTCCAGGCAAATGACAGAGGAAACATAATTTTCCATCACGATCATGCTGTCGCCTCTGTGAATAGCTCTGCTTTTGTTTCATTGTCTCTGTCAGGGTGTTTATTTGCTGTTGTTGTTGTTCAACCATGGAGGTCAATCTGCTCAAAGAATCATCTTGAGGTTGAACAGTGGCAACCGTCTTGTTGACCACAGGTTTAGGTCTGCTCTTATTGACTCTGGATGCATCTTCTTCCTCTTCTGACCACCGAATGGCCTCTTCGCGTAGGTCAAGGAAGCTAAGCTCTGGCCGTTCCCTTATCAGCCGCCTAAGGTGCCTACGTAGGGACGGGTCCCTAACATTGTCGCTGAACTGGTAGTTTAGAGTTTTTTCCTTGTTCGGAACACACCGTTCATCCTGACGAACAACCCTTTCCAGAAGTTCAAGCAGTGAATGGCTATATGCTCTCGGAGTCTCTCCATCTCGTTGCCGACGTTCATAAAAATCCCGCTGCAACTTGGCAACCGAGTTCTGGTTATCGAATGAATCCGCCAATATCTCCAGTATACGTGTTGGATTATCCCTCTCACGTTTTGGACGGTATCGAATCTCATCTCTGGCCTGACCTTCCAAATGTGTAAGTATAAAGTCTACCTTCTACTTATCAGAAAGCCTCCAGATACGATTTGACATTCTCCAGCCAATCCTCCACTTTGGGATCCTTGTCATCCTGTGGTCTCCCAGACAGCGACTTGATTTCGCGATCCTTAGGCACATACACAACCCGTTCCGGTCTATTCTGTGTAGCCTGTAACTGATCCTTCAACGCTGCTGACTGCTGCTGCTCTGTTTGAAGTTGCAGTTGAAGCGCTTGCAACTTTGCTGCTAAGGATTCCACAGTTTCTGGATGCTCCGCCATATCTGTATATAGGTACCGTATGTAATCAAGTACCGTATGTAATCCGTGTTCAAGTAGTGCTGTCAACAAAACACCTGGATATATATGTGCTACTCAATAGTCATTCAACAATCAGATCATATGCAGACAGTTATATAGTCAATCAATCCGAGGGATCATAAAACATAGTCAGCACTTTGCATAATATTTATACAAATGTCACACATTGAGAGAGAGAGAGATATGGATGTGTGACTAACAAATAACAGCGCAGGATATATGCAATACAGTATCTCAGCAATGGAAAAATACAAATCTATGGCGCAATCAATGGTACCTGTAATCAGCAATAATAATGGGCATGAAATCAATTGATTGTACCAGGTAATCAATGGCTACCATCCAAATTTAGTAAGATGTGAAAAAAACAATACCATCCATGACTCACCATAAGCAGTTGATGTGACAATGGATATAAATCTCAGTGCTGATTTGGATAATACATGGAAAGGCGTCACACTACTGACAACATGCAGTATAATATCACGGTGATAGAATATGTGATACACAATACACCACTGATAAAAGGGAAATCTGTGTAATGCAGTTACACTCTAGGATACACACTAGCTCTTTGTGAGCTATACACAAAAGAAAATCAGCCTGAAAATTTATCCTGATGCTACACTATCATCTATCATGAAATCATGACATGAACTGATACACTTTATACGATACACTGTGTAATCAAGATGACACACTGGTAATCTCTGCCTACTATCATATATCACTGCCTCAATATCACACAAATCAGTATCGGAATGGGATGCTCAAAAAAATGCCACTCCAGCATACGTCATGTAACCAACAAGATACAAAATAATCACATTACTGTATGATACATTCAAGAAGCCTGGAGCGTTATGTGACACAGAATTATACAAGTGATACCACCTGTCATAAACACCTGGTAATGTGATACGATATGACTACAAGATAAGGCAATAAAATTCAGTGTGATCGACAATGATACAATTGACAGAATACAATAAAAATATTTTGTGATACCAATGATACACTATGCAAAATGTCTCACTCAGGCTATGTAGTATGCTGTGATATGACACAACAAGCAATCGGACAATGGGAAAAATCAGTCAATGCACAGCCTGAAATTAATGCGATACAATATGTGATACACAATATGATACAGAGGAAAATGGCAGAGGAATAGTGTGATTTTACAAAAAAATAACAAGCGTTTGGGACACTGTATGCAATCGATGAACCAACAATCGAATACAATCAATTAGATTCAGAGGATATATAATCACATACAATAACAACTGTAGTATCATTTCATCCAATTAGATTCCAGAAATATTTTGCCATTCACCTAGGGCAGATATCCAAATGTAAATCTGGGATGATGTGCGCACATATATCAGTTCACCTTATCTTGTGAATTAATGTCCTGTGTACACCAACAGTTCATGGAATATACACTACACCCTATCAGAAGAAGTTGAAATAGTTCTGCACTTCTATTATATTCTTAACTAGCCCTGAAACTAGGCGAAAAGAAAAATATAATTTGTCTGAAGGTATTCTAGCTCTATATCTAGATTCACAGTTTCTAAACATTCAGTTAGTAGTCTTGTTTTCTGGTAACAGTTAATTCAATCTGCAAATTCAGTTCTCCACAGCGCTTCAATCACGAAACCTTGTTCTGTATAATCTGCATACAACAACAGTTCCAACGCGAAAACCTTCCTGTGAAAACTATTCAGTCTTGAATCTGCATCACCACATCAGTTCATTCATAACAACTGTGTTCTGCAATTGACAGTTCAATCTGGAAATCTCAGGAAATTAAAGTTAATATAAGTTCTATGTTCCCAGTCTGGTTTTCATGAACAGCAACTTCTATAGCGGCGCGTTCTACTTCTAACCATGGCCCACCGTTCCCTGGTTCCAATTTCGTCAATCTCGGAAATCCTGAACCCTCGGCGACCTGCCAGTAGTCGTCAGCTCACACGCACACCTCTAGTTTCCACCCTTTAAAATAAATACTGCACTATCATGCTTGGGGTATCCTGTCCACGACGCCACTTGTGGGCCGAGTGATAAGGCGTCTCTCATTGTTCAAGTCAAAATCATTTATTCCCATTATGTTGATAGTTACAGAAGTTATTGCTGAACACTCAGATGGCATAATGACCGACATATATTGTTCAGAGTGTTACACACACAGAAATGGAAAAGAAAAGCGTGAAAAGAAAAAGGGTGACAACTAGGTCTGTAATCCTGCAAGAGCCAGAAACATATTGATAAGTTCATATGGTGATAGATGAAATATTTGGAACAATAAAGAATTATAAAATTATTTAATAAATTCTTATGTCCTTAATCACATTAATGCATACGATAATTAGTGCTGCTACGGTGTGCAAGGTTGTCTATACTTTATCATATCAACCTGGTACATATACATGCAATACTGAAACATATCTATACAATTTGTACCAGCATACAATTGCCCATGCAAAGGTTATTGGAATGAACCACAATAAATCCTAGCGTATCAGTACAAAATGAGATATTAAACATTTTACCAGAATATCACTCACCGGGTCAACTATGTGGGACAAGCACATACGGTACCCTAGTGAACATCTTCGTCAAGCCCGTAAACCTGGATTACCACCTAAAACATAAACAGGGCATAATAATATATCACCTGCTGATATACTTCTGCATAATCATATCTACTCTGTAGCACTCATCGCTGTACTATGGACTAAAATTGTTACCATAATTCGTTATCAACGTTAGCCTTATACTAGTTCATAACTGCGATTAACAGACATTACGCAACAGTAAACAACATGATGTGACTTGGTGACGTGACATGCCAAACATGTGTTTGGGGTTAATTGGGACATAAAAACATTAAATTTACACATATAGAATAAATTCATATAATAATCGAGTAGACAGTTATTGCAATAAAGATTACATGATCATCGGACGCCGATGCGGACTACTGTTGACGACTAGATTATATGAAATCCGTCTTAGTTGTTCCCAAACGGTAAACCCAGGAAGCGAAATATCCCCCGTTTTAGTACTGAATAAGTAACAGACTGTTGTAGCAGTTTCTTTCCCCGTTTTAGTATGCTTTCATTTCCAATCATAGCGCCATTTCTCGGAAAAGGGTCGGCAACGAAGTCGCGCCCTCTAGCGCCGGGTATGGAAGTTAATAATACAATGCAATGGGACATAAGGGGAATTACTCACATTTACAATGACAAACATAAAAGTCGTTTCAAGGGGAATAACTCTAAGCGGTAAAACTTCAACTGCCCACACCTGGATGAGGGCAAATCTACATCCGCAAATCAGGGCTTGAGGTCAGGTGTAATTTCAAGGGAAGGCTCTGCAGTTCTTAGTAGATGACGTCTGTTCCTCCGTAGAACGCTGCCTGTTCCTCCGTAGAACGCTGCCTGTTGCTGACTAGACTATATAAGACCAAGGACAGGCATGATGCTCAGTTACTATTCAGCGTTCCACACACTATTTTGCCTAATATGAACACCATCGTTTTCTCGTCTGTGTATAAAAATATATCGACAAAAATCCTGAGACGCCAATTCACTCCTGAGTTAAAGGAGTACTTACTTTATTTTATATAGGTTCCTATTACAAAGGTTAGATTCTTAAATAAATTTAACCAACTATTTTGCTGTCGTTGAGGGTGATAACCTATTATTTTTATTACAATTTGTGAAGCCATGTTTCCGCTTTGAGGTCGACGTGGGCGCCGCCATGTTGCCTGTGGGATGACGTGACTGATGACGTCAGCATTCAGGACAACGTCCCGGCTAACGCTTGCCCAGGGACGTTCCAACTACGGACATTTGAATTACTCTGTGTCCGAGTTTTAATTCGAGGAGAAAACTGGCGTGGTAAATCTCGCGGGTGTAATTCACAAAAGGAGAGTGACTTTGGTTATCTCCACCAACTGAATAATTTCTTCCCCAAGTTTTTCAACTGGAAGTTGCTCGATTAAATTTGGACAAAATTTGAAGCTAAGCGAGAAGACTAAAAGAGCGTCCTCTGCAATTGTCCAGTGATTTCAGTTGAACGATGATGCTTCTAAGTTCGTAATCATTTTCAGGATTACACTTGAATTACTAAAATCAACTAGAACGTCAGTGGATTTACTGGGTTCCTTCTTGTACGAATTATCGGCATTACCAACACGATCACCCTTAAATCTCCATGACGTTATGACGTTTTTATATGAGTACACTCACTGCCGCTCATCTAAAAACGTCACACAGTGGTGCAATGGCGGCGCCCAGTGCACGCCGTGGCGAGCAACAAAATATTCAACATTTCTTTTATTTCGAATTATGTCAACATAAGTTTTATATAATAAGGTCTGGAATGCGATTGCCGATAAATATAGTCACACTCAAAAATAAGGTAAGTACTCCTTTAAAGATCAACGACAGATCAATTAGGGTAGGTCAATAGCTCGGCAGTTACCTCGACGTCCGCACTGTCCTGAACAGTGTTGTGAATGATTAATTTATCCAATTGTATGGTCAAATATATAACCGTGCATATCTAGTGATGCTTATACATTTGTGAATGAGTATCCAAGTGTTTGGTCAAATATACACTAGATGTTCAGCCCTCCTACATTTTGGATTTTGAGGCATTCTCCCATGTTTAACATACGATTTTGGTACTTGAGCTATTGCCAGAAATCGGCATTGTGAATGGGCCTTTACTGTGGTTAATTTCAGTCAGTACTACATGTTGCAAAATATATATGTAAAAGATTTAAATGTTTACCGTGTTACTTTATTCTCAGGTTGTATACTAGGTGTACATTTTCAACTGCTCACTGAAATCCCATATCTCTGAATTTCTCTGATTCATTCGAAAAAAAAAAATATATTCCTGATTATTTTTATTTAGGGGACTTATTATCAATTTTTTCTACGGGTGGAAGGTAAAGAAATCCCTCAATCTGAAGAATTCTTTGAATTTATCCATGGTCATCCGCACTGAAGGACAGTGCACAAAGAATCCCGATAGAATTAATATAACGAGCTGTATAATCGAGGCATGTCTCATCACAATCTGCGACTTATAGACTATATTTATCGCATTTGTGTGTTGCGATCCACGAACGCGACACGCTACGCAAATGTCCGTTGCACGTCGCGAATCCCAGGGTGCAGTCCACAGTAGACCGCTCGTTGCTGGCAATAGACCGTTGGTATAGCCCTTTCGTCTTTCCCAGATGCGAAACCATCCAGAAAACCCATATAAAAGTACATATTTTCTTCATGGTAATGTCATTTTGAAGGAATGGTAGTACCCAGAAGCTTGGTACTATAAATACTGGTTACCAAAAAGGGAAGGATAATTATCATGTGGTCAGACCCGGACGCTCTGCTGTATAACACTTTTTGATCCGAATCTATGGACTACCCCCCTAGATTAATCTATTGGCAGACGGCGGCGAGAACATGACCCGAACGTTCGTTGTACTTTATGTTTGAAAATTTCCTTCAAATGCGACTCCCGGCGGACATTCGCGTCGCACGTCGCAGTATGTAAGTCATCGCTCATGTCTCCTGGCTATTATTTTCAGAATAGAAAATCCATTTTGTCACAAATTTGAAAATACTCCTTATTCTTTGCATACTATTCTTACTATCAAGCGTATACAGCATATAGGTCTATTGTAGGCATTCTATCGTAGGTGGTAGCAGGAACATAGTACATCAGTAGTAAATAAAGCGAAAATTTTGTCGTATTGAGGGGGAGGCTGATTACGTCACGTGGCGTGACTTGGCGTCGCGACGTCGTCATGGATGACGTCAGGTGATATCACTTCCGGGTGTGGAGTCACTTCCGGGCAAAATGTCATTTCGGCAGCGAGTGGAGAGTACGACTTTTAGGCACCTTTCTGTTACAGGTTGAAAGCGACGTTAAACCCTATTCACTCACTCACTCACTCACTGTTACAGGCAAAATTTTACTAAAAGTTAAGATTCTCACATCTACTTTAAAATATGATTAACTTATAAACAGGCCATTCTAGGGGTTACCAAGTTTGTAGATAAGCGAATTTCGGCAGCTTTTTCACATATGCAGTTGGTTTAGAAAGGCATGGTGTCATAAAGCAAAACCACAAGTATTGAGGTACATAATGTGATCTGTTTATAAGCCGACCTAATTAGGTCGGGCTTATTGGTAGGAAATCCAGTAAACAACAAACAATTCAAACATACTGACGGTCCCACCTTTTTCCTCAATGTGGGCGGAGCCTGTCGTTCGACGCGTTGTCAACGTAAACGTCATCGACTGGAAGCTGACATGTTTCTCGTTTCGGAGAAACGAGAAAATAAATACTTGCATTCATGTTAACACCTGTGATTTTTTGCTTCTTCTGCAAGGGTCTTTCGAATTTTCAAACGCCGACCTTCGCAGCCGGCCTTAGGATCGGGCTTATTTGAAGAAATCTTAAAACGTAGGAAGCAACGTCGCCAACAGGGGTCGCTCTCCGCTGGAAAATTGGTCGCTAGTAGGGAGGACAGGACCGGATAGCTCTGGTTTCGAGATTGCGTAGGAAGAGCAAAAGCGTTGTTGTTGTCACCGAAGCACATCCGTGCACTTCGCACCGCCAGGACTACAAAGAAACGTTCATGAGTTACGCCCCTTGAATTTGTTACGTTCGCCAAACGCAAACTTTGTTCGCTTTTTGTTGCATTTCTAGTGATAAATTGTGTTTTGGTTTGTTCCAAAGGCTAATATCATTCACATATGAGTACCTCAGTCATGTAACAACGTAATTCATTCCACGTTTAGCTCCACCGAAAACAGAATCTCGGAGCGGATATTTCCCTTCGGCTTCCTATGACTTCATACAAATGTATCGTGTACAAACAAAAATAAATTGGAGCTTTCCTTATTCTTAATTTTTATAATAAGTCAATAAAGGCGCAAGGATGGTTCAATGGTATTTGAATCAGTGGTTCCAGAGATGTCATGACTGTAAACAGTGAATAATAGTCTTCGCTGATCTGCAAGGTGGCGTATACAAACAAATTTGTATAACATCAATAAGTTTCATAACCTTCTTGAAATATATCCTACTTGATTAAAGTTATATTTCACCAATCTGCACTTCAGTACTCGCTAAAAAAAGTTGAGTGAAACTTCACTCAGGTAAGCGTGAAAATTTATCCCACTCAACACTTGTAAGATTTTCACTCAACTTGAGTTACTTTCCACTGAACTTGAGTTAAATGCACTCAACTTGAGTGACATTCACTCAAACATAGGTGTGGAAATTGATCCCACTCAAGTCGAGTGAAAAGTACCTCAAGTCTGAGTGAACAGGTTCATTTCACCCAAACTTGAGTGGAACAGTTCACTCAAGTTTTTTAGGGAGTACCGCTATATTTCAAGAACGAATTTTTAACAGACCTTTCGGTTCACCGAGATAAATTCCACGAAATTTTTTAACCAAAATGTAATTCCGTCACAGTCATGGCCAGATGTCATTCTAAGGATGTACCACCTTTTATTTGACCATTTTACTTTCAATCGACAAAACATGTATTTCACTCCTTTTGGTCCCTTCGGGCTGGAATAAAATAAAATTGATAAAATAAAAAAATATCACATCCTCATTCGGTGGTAATACTAACTTCACTGTAAATTTAGTAGCAATATTTTCTTTGTAGAATAATCTAAATCGAATACTTCTCCATTTTATTTATCCATTGACGTAATGTTAAATGCAACAGTTTAAGCTGTTGCATCCAACACTTTAAAGTGGTGAAACCACTTTCGGAATGCTTTCCCCTCTTCCAATACTCTAGATGTTAAATGTAACATTTGCCGTCACCGTTTCACCTCAGAATGAATAGGCTTTTAATTTCCCATGGGTGAAGTATAACCAAACGTTTGTACCACTGTATTTCCAGGAATTCAAGAAATCGCCGACAGCACACAGCGAATTGAATATCAATGTTCGAGGTACACAATACACCTCCCTGAACTCTTCGAAATCTTGCTTCTTCTTGGTTCTTTTGGTTCTATGCCTACGAAGTAGGCTCTCATTTGCAAATTGTCCGGTAATGAGTGAGTCAGTGAGTTAGTCCATCCGAATCCTTTCTCCGGCAAAATAAGTAAAAATCGTTGACATTAGAATCTTGATTTTTGGCATGAACGTGCATTAGGGGACTGTTACCAGCAAGTTCTGACCTACTTTTGTTGAAAATTTGACCTACTCAGGTGACCTATAAACGCCATAATTCCTACTTCATAGGTCACACTGTCATGTGTTAAATATACCAAATTCTGATACACAGGTGAAACCAAAATGAAGAACCATATTTACTATTATTACTTTGGCATGCACACACGACTTGTCAAGGTCAATTTTTGTACATTATCTGGAAGAAACTGAATCATGCTCAGTGTCATATAGCTTACATTGGAAATCTGAATCTGTGGATCATTCCTGATATCATTACATTATTTTGCAATATGTAATAAATAAAATGTGAAGTACGTATGCCACTGTAATAATAATAGATCAGGAGTAAAAATTATTAGGCTCCTTCTACGTCATAGCAATCAACATCTGTAAACATAACAAGTTTTAATGATGTACTGATTTTCGGACGCAGCCACCTGGACCTCTCACCTCAAAATGACTATGGTTCCTCTTTGTCCCATTGATAAGGTACACTCAAAGTGTGTTACCAATCCCTAAACCAGGGGTGTGATGTAATCTATTCCATGGTAACTCATTTAAAATACCATATTTTTGTGTTTTTATTTTTAGGTTATGCAAATTTGGTTCTCCCAGTCTTGATCAATTAATATCTTATCAATGCTCCTCAAGCTATGTATCAATGCTCCTCAAGCTATGTATCAATGCTCCTCAAGCTATGTATCAATGCTCCTCAAGCTATGTATCAATGCTCCTCAAGCTATGTATCAATGCTCCTCAAGCTATGTATCAATGCTCCTCAAGCTATATGTATCAATGCTCCTCAAGCTATGTATCAATGCTCCTCAAGCTATGTATCAATGCTCCTCAAGCTATGTATCAATGCTCCTCAAGCTATGTATCAATGCTCCTCAAGCTATGTATCAATGCTCCTCAAGCTATGTACATATCCGAATGAGGAAGCAGATAGGATTTAATTTTAATTAGAGTGTGGTTCTCCTTAAACACTGTCAAATCAAGTTTGCGGAACCTCTAGGCAATCCATTACCTTTCACCATAACATCACTTCCCTGATCACCTGGGAATGGAGATATCGCAACTAACAAATACTAACAGATGAACAAGATGGAGAGAAGTTGCGATTGTAATATACAGCCTCTTATTTTGACGGGCATATAAAATGGTGGGTTTGTCGGTATATCTGAATTTCTTATCATTAGATGCTGTTGTCAAAACTTATATAGCATACACATGTACGTATGGTGCTCAGGCCACCACACCATAGAAAGACACACACGGTGCCACTTTTAAAATAATGTCATTGCTAAAACTGATTAATTCTATTAAAATTTGGATGACATCCAAAGGACAATGTGCAGGAACATATAGAATAGTGCGAGTTGTGATAACCTCTTCGTCTGACCCTTATGCTGGGCCTGTGTAGGGCCTACCAGGTTCTCTCAACTGGTGTGGTTTCTCTCCATGAAAGTGTGGGTGGACAACAGCCTGACAATATCAGCACCAACATGTACAATATATCACCGGGCTATCTTCGCTTCATTCTCATAGCATCAGATTGCATAGCTCCTAAGGTCCAAGTGCACTGGCAGCTTTGGAGCAAATTCTGACATAAGGAGAACGTCTCCGCTCTAAACATAGAGAAACCAACCCCAGTGCATTTAATGAAGGCTCGAATTTAACCAATCAGTGCAGTGCTAGTTAGACCACTTGTTATCATAGTCTGCCCAGGGTCTCAAATAATACAGGTAAAATTTTATGATATATGATGTCAGCCGAGGGGTAGCTGTTTGTAGAGTCATGCTCAGGCTACATTTGTAAGTCTGATTCTGTATAGGTGTTAACTAAAATCGTATATTTTACCAATCAGTCTGATTTGCTTTAGCTTAAAATATAAAATAAATATAGCCTCTCCCGTAATATGTAATAAATATAATTTAAAATAGGCCTGTATTGCTTTGGTAATTCGATGGTCGGCCTACTTTAAATTTTATTTATTTCATATTATGTTAAATATATGTTACAAGAAGAATGTAAACATTTTTATTTCTAGACTAATTTGGCCTGGAAAGAGAGTGCTGAAATGTCATACTTTTCACTTGATGCCGGGATGTCCCGCGCCGAGATATCGCGTGACGGAATGTCGCTTACCAAAGTGTCGATTGGGTTTGGGTCGTGGGAGTTTTTGTCCGTGGGTGCTTTGTCAGTCGGGGTTTTCCGTGGGGGTTTTGTCCCGAACCCATTTAATCCACCAAAACTTTTAATAATTAAGTTATCCCCCAGCCAGTCTGAATCATACAGCCACCTTTATACGGATATAGTTGTCCGATAATTATGGGGTAATTATAATATAAATAAAGACGGTTAGCTATGGACTAACAAAAAATCATATATCAGCATCAATCTAGGAATAAATGCTGCTAACCCATGGTCTGCCGCCACATCCTTTGACGCCTCGTGCAGGCTTTGGGGCAGCACTGGTGCGACCTGTCGATTATAAACACATAACAAGATAATGCCATACAATAACTATTACTTATCTCATTTGTGTGTCCTTGACCACGTTGCGACTACACTGTGATGCAATGTTCACACTAGAAAGATAAAGAAACAAAAAACACACTGTGTTTGATAAACACGAACTTGGGTCAGTTATCATCTCTCGTGTTTACAAATGTATTTAATTGTATTCGGCATTTTTCTACGCTAAACTTCAACAATACTCTCTCGCAACATATATAACCATATTTAGCAAAAATTAATTTCATTCCAACGGACGAGAATTATTGAAATAATAAGTGCAGAGAAGATGGGTAGTTGGAAAACAGGGTATAAAATCTTAATTAACATTTGAGTTGTCACGTAGCTGGAGCCTCGATCGGACTGATTAGATCTATAATTCGTTTTGTTAGTTATTTTAATTTCCCTTCAGTGATGACACTTTACATTAATTCTGCAAAAATTGCTGTAAGTAAGAAGTAAAAAATAAAATTTAACAAATGCTATTCATATCTATATACCAGATCTCTGCACTTTAATATTTGAAAGTATCCCGTTAGAATATTCGATTTGTATGACTTTTATATTCAAACAATAAATATCCTTCATACGTAATATGCAAATATATTCTCTGCATTATTCGGAAAGAAAAAACACTGAAAGTGTGAAAAATAATGGCAAGAGAGACGACTAATAAATAATGACAGAAACAGACAGAACCATTCGTACATGTCATCACAACATACCAAAGTCTATATTTAAGACAGGTATACAATTTGGCTGGATGGTCATTTAAACTCGTCATACTCATATTCCCTCGGTTTATTTATCCATAAATGCAGAAGTTAAGTAAATTACAAATAACAATCTCGCGTTGCGATTATCGTTCTCTGTAGTTAATCATTTTCAAATGAATAACTTCCCACACTTTCCGATTGAGCTGAGTGGAAGTGACGGTGGAGCAGGGTTCGGGTATATTAGATTTCTTTGACAGATTACATTCTATATATATTAAGAAGCCTTTCGCGATATAATAAAAGATATATTATTAGAAAATATGTATATATAAGTAGTAGGGTCTCTGCATTTAAGGTCTTATTTTGCCGGGGGAGGTAACTCTTGCATCCGATAGGAGGCGCTGTTCCAGGTTAAACTATAGGAAGCGGCCATTTACGGCCTTTGTCCTCTGGGCCGCAAGGCCGCTATAGTTCCGGCAACCTTTGACCTCGAATTCTTTCGAGGTGATGCGGTCGCAGAAGAAAGCTTCCACAGACAGAAAGTAGTCCCATGGGTTGACTTCCAATGTTAATGTATACGGGGAATACTTAAATAGACGTTTTGTGACCTAGGTGGGTCCCTAGTGGTCCGATGGGGTCGAGTGAGGTATCAATGTGAAGCATTCGTGAGGGGGCATCTGATGGGTTGGGTGTGGGGTTGAAATAGCGTCATTCTGTGCATGCGCGGTGGCCGAAAGGTATGAAAATAGACGTTTTGGGATCTAGGGGAGCCCCTGATGGGCCGATGGAGTCGTATGAGGTATCCACGTGAAGCCTATGTGAGAGGGCATCTGACTGGACTAGTGGCACGGGCGTTAAACTTATAAAACAGGGCCATTCCACCAAGCGCCTCCACTCAAAGTTTCTCAAATTTGGCGATACATATCGCATGCTGATAGCAAAATACGAACGTAGAGTGCAAGATCTATGGCGCTACGTTTCGTAACATGTGTCTAATTCCGCTTAACCCGGGGCTAGGGGCCGTATGAGCCCATGTACTTCAAGATCCTCATGGTACTCATATGAACAGTCACAATCAAAGCGTGACTGAGGTACATCATTTTTAGATGACGACTCTATAACGAATATTATGGATTAAGAATACTGATCAGCGATACGGATTTGATATTTTGGAACATCATGATGTCTTGCCGGCATCATTGAAAACTGTTGACCGCTTCTCTCTTGCAGGAAACAAGCCTATGTTTATGTATACTTTTGTCTTTTTGAATTTGGTGCTAATACTGTTATATGGAAATGGAATAGGTCTTTGGATTATGGACGCGGATATTCTCTAATGGACGACGGCTGGATTATGAATGACGGACTAGACGCTTGTAATTGTCACCATTTCGCGTATGCGCAGACAGAGAATTGTGGGAAAAGGGTATGGAGATAGACGTTTTGGGATCTAGGGGAGCCACTATTGGTGCGATGGGGTCTAGTGAGATATCAATGTGAAGGATACGTGAGGGGGCCTTTGCCTGGACTAGTGTCTCGGTCGTGGTCGACATTCTGCGCATGCGCAGACAGGGAATTATGGGGAAAGGGTATGGAAATAGACGTTTTGAGGTCGACATGGGCCACTTATGGTCTGATTGAGTCAAGTGAGGTATCAGTGTGATGCATACGCGATGGCGCATCCGCCTGGGTGGATGGGTGTTAGGAATATCGTTATTCTGCGCATGCGCCGGCAGGCCGTAGTATGGAAATAGACATTTTGCGGCCGATATGGACAACTATTGGTCCGGATGAGTCTAGGGAAGTGTTATTTTGTAGCTCTCGGGGTGTAGACCACGACTTGAAGGGGTGTTCACGTCATCTGTGACGTCACTGGTGACGTCATCAGTGAGAGTAGTAGCGAAATCGGGAGTTTCGGAGGTGCAATGGAGTGCATTTGGAGTAGATAACGGCCTATTTTTACATCCAACTACCCGGTAGAGTTACCTGTGAGTGTGAATGTATGCGCGCGTGTGAGTGAGTGAGTGAGTGAGTGAGTGAGTGAGTGAGTGAGTGAGTGAGTGAGTGAGTGAGTGAGTGAGTGAGTGAGTGAGGCGTGCCCAACGCCCGTCTTAACGCATGGACGCACTAACGACGGCGAGTGAGTGAGTGAGTGAGTTTGTGAGTGAGTGAGTGAGTGAGTGAGTGAGGCGTGCCCAACGCCCGTCGTAACGCATGGAAGCACTAACGACGGTGAGTGAGTGAGTGAGTACCTACTGGACTAATGTAACGTCCGTTTTCATCATTTTGCGCAGGTGCAGTATGGCCGTCGTATATAAAGCAAGCATTTTGTCGATTCGTGGAGGTTTGTTGTGTGAAGCTCTTGTAGGAAAAGTGGAAATTGCCTCTCATTTGTGGGGCGCTCACTTCCGGATGCGTGGGGCGCTGACCTCAGCCAATCAGAAGCGAGTATTTTGACCCGGTGCATTATGGGACATATCCAAGATGGCGGCGTCTGCCTTCTGTTTCAAGATACCGGCAGGTCCGGTGTCGAAAACTGACCATTTTGTCGGAATGTGGTCATCTGGTGTCGAAAACTGGACCTTGTATGGGTCCCGCCTAATTAGGTGTAGAGATGGACCACTATTGGTCCGAATGCGTGTCATCTTGTAGTTCTCGGGGTCTCACGATTTGAGGGATGTTCACGTCATCTGTGATGTCGTTGGTGAAGTCATCAGTAGGAGTAATAGCTAAAGTGGGCATTTTGGGGCAGTGAAAGAAGGTAGTTGGTGTAGAGATGGACCACCCTTGGTTCGAATGTGTCGTGGGAAGTGTCATCTTGCATTTCTCGGGGTGTAGACTCCATTTAAGGGATTCCACAGCATCTGTCACGTCATCGGTGACGTCATCAGTACGAGTAGTAGCGAAAGAACATGCTTTATAATTGGCTCAGTGCCAATTTTTTCCCACGATTTGGACTGATGAGGGACACATGTTCATTCCTACATTTACAGACACTACCACCAGCACCACACACCACCAACAACACCACCACCGCACACCATCACACACCACCAACACTACCACCAACGCCACCACCGGGCGTTGACGGGCGTCAACGCCCGGTGGTGGTGGTAGCTCAAAGCTTGTGGAGCTCAGAGCTCGAAAATGACGTCATCGCAGGCATGCACGTGTACCTGTGCTGCACCCTGTACCCTATAGTCCATAGGGAATAGGGTACATCAGGGTGCGGGTTCAGCACAGGTAAACGCGTATGCCTGCGATGACGTCATTTTCGAGCTCTGCGATCCACAAGCTTTGAGCTCCGATTCAAGAGCTCTGCCAAACGGGGACTACCACCACCACCGAGTGTTGACGCCCGTCAACGTCCGGTGGTGGCGTTGATGGTGGTGGTGTTGTTGGTGTGTGGTGGTGTGTGGTGGTGGTGTTGGTGGTGGTGTGTGGTGGTGGTGGTAGTGTCTGTAAATATAGGAATGAACACGTGTCCCTCATCAGTCCAAATCGTGGGAAAAAATTGGCACTGAGCCAGTTATAAAGCATGTTCTTTCGCTACTACTCGTACTGATGACGTCACCAATGACGTCACAGATGCTGTGGACATCCCTTAGATGGAGTCTACACTCCGAGAACTGCAAGATGACACTTCCCACTACACATTCGAGCCAAGGGTGGTCCATCTCTACAACAAATACCTTCTTTCACTGCCCAAAATGCCCACTTTGGCTACTACTCCTGCTGATGACTTCAGCAACGACATCACAGATGACGTGAACATCCCTCAAATCGTGAGACCCCGAGAACTACAAGGTGACACTCCACAGGACGCATTCGGACCAATAGTGGTCCATCTCTACACCTAATTAGGCGGGACCCATACAAGGTCCAGTTTTCGACACCAGATCACCACATTCCGAAAAAATGGTCAGTTTCCGACACCGGACGTGTCGGCATCTTAAACCAGAAGGCAGACGCTGCCATCTTGGATATGTCCCATAATGCACCGGGTCAAAATACTCGCTTCTGATTGGCTGAGGGCAGCACCCCACGCATCCTGAAGTGAGCGCCCCACAAATGAGAGGCAATTTCCACTTTTCCTACGAGAGCTTCACACTGATACCCCACACGGTCCATTTGACCAGGGATGGTCAACCACTCAACAAACCTCCACGAATCGCCAAAATGCCTGCTTTATATACGACGGCCATACTGCGCCTGCGCAAAACGATGAAAACGGACGTTACATTAGTCCAGTAGGTACTCACTCACTCACTCACTCACTCACCGTCGTTAGTGCGTCCATGCGTTAAGACTGGCGTTGGGCACGCCTCACTTACTCACTCACTCACTCACTCACTCACCGTCGTTAGTACGTCCATGCGCTAAGACGGCCGTTGAGCACGCCTCACTCACTCACTCACTCACCCCTTCAAGTCGTGGTCTACACCCCGAGAGCTACAAAATAACACTGCCCTAGACTCATTCGGACTAATAGTGGTCCATATCGGCCTCAAAATGTCTATTTCCATACTACGTCCTGCCGGCGCATGCGCAGAATAACAATATTCCTAACACCCATCCACCCAGGCGGATGCGCTCTCACGTATGCATCACACTGATACCTCACTCGACTCAATCAGACCATTAGTGGCCCATGTCGACCCCAAAAACGTCTATTTCCATACCCTTTCCCCATAATTCCCTGTCTGCGCATGCGCAGAATATCGACCACGACCGAGACACTAGTCCAGGCAAATGCCCCCTCGCGTATCCTTCACATTGATACCTCACTTGACCCCATCGCACCAACAGTGGCTCCCAAAACGTCTATCTCCATACCATTTTCCAACAATTCCCTGTCTGCGCATGCGCAGAATGGCGACAACGCCCGTGTCACTAGTCCAGGCAGATGCATAGGCTTCACATGGATACCTCATACGACTCCATCGGCCCATTAGGGGCTTCCCTAGATCCCAAAACGTCTATTTTCATAACCTTCGGCCACCGCGCATGCGCAGAATGACGCTATTTCAACCCCGCACCCAACCCATCAGATGCCCCCTAACGAATGCTTCACATTGATACCTCACTCGACCCCATCGGACCACTAGGGACCCTCCTAGATCACAAAATGTCTATTTAAGTATTCCCCGTATACATTAACATTGGAAGCCAACCCATGGGACTACTTTCTGTCTGCGGAAGCTTTCTTCCGCGACCGCATCACCACCAGACCGCTTCACCGCAAAAGAATTCGAGGTCAAAGGTTGCCGAAACTACAGCGGCCTTGCGGCCCAGGGGACAAAGGCCGTAAATGACCGCTTCCTATACTTTAACCTGGAACAGCGCCCCCTGTCGGATGCAAGAGTTACCTCCCCCGGCAAAATAAGACTTTAAATGCGGAGACCCTACTACTTATATATTTTTAATATCACTCAATTATCTTTCCCAACTCTCTACATTATTTAAATGTGAAATATCCCAAAATATGAAGTTGTTGCTACGAAACATTGGATTTGTGCGCCTGTATTCGCGACATTATTCTTATATAAAATACCCAGTTTAGTTCTGCTGTGTTTACCAAGAGAATGCAAACTCAACAAAATACAGCAGGAGGCAAGTCAGTTGTCCGGTTACCTGTATCAGCAAAATACAACAGAACGGTCGATTTCGGCTTCTATTGGCAAGGAAATCCGCTTTTAGTCAGGTCAACCATACCAGAGGACAATTCCCCTATCGGTTAGACACAACGATAAGATGTAATTTGATCTCCCTGGCTGTACAACTAAAGAATTCGTCGTGATGTCCAGGCTAGGATTAGCAAAATTTCGCCAGACAGGATTATGAAGGACCAATAACATCAAACGTCGAGGCATGGATGACCGAGAAGCTTATCGGGATTTCGGCTCATTCGGACCCACATACGGCTGAGAATAACTTATCTAGGGATTACGATTCCAATGGCGTTTCACTTACCAACGTTAGTCCCTGAGCTACCGCTTTTAAATAGACAAATGATAAGTCAAGGAAAGGACGAGATAACCCAACTAAGACCCGGAAGATCCAACATTGGATCCAACATTGGTCATGTAGAGCGAATCAGGCCAAACTCTTGACTCCTAGTGTTAAGCGGAATTCGATACGCTACTCAGTTGTGTACAGAATTGCACATCTAGAAAAAATGTGTATCAGAGGTACACACTTTGTGTACTTTTTCTACACAAATTGTGTATCACAAGTAGTAGTGTAAACACGGCACAGGCCATATTTTGCCGGGGGAGGTAACTATTGGGGCCGGTAGGGGCCGCTGTTTTGACCTGTGAACATGTATTGACCTGTCTGTTCACCCGGATGTAACTATGACGTCACAGGGGTCACTGAGTGCAAGTGTGGTCAAAATGGCGGCTGTGTGGTGGTGGTCAAAATGGCGGCGTGTGGTGGTGGTCAAAATGGCGGCGTGTGGTGGTGGTCAAAATGGCGGCGTGTGGTGGTGGTCAAAATGGCGGCGTGTGGTGGTGGTCAAAATGGCGGCTGTGGGAGTGGGACCAAGATGGCGGCTGATGTGATTGGGCCGAGTGAGGCTCTTTTCAGTCATGTCATGGGTGTTTTCACAGAATAAATAAATAAATAAATAAATAAATAAATAAATTAATTAATTTTAATTAATTAATTTTAATAAATAAATAAATCAATCAATCAAATAAATCAATAAATAAATCAATAATAAATAAACAAATAAAGAAAAAAAAGTGAAACTCTATACAACGAACCCGGGACTCGAACCAGGGTCCTCTTTATCCAGAGGCAGACACGTTAACCATTACACCACGAGTCTTGTTGTATATTCCAACGTTAAAAATATGATATATAAATCTTCGGCACATACTGGTGCACTGGTCCATGTTGAATCGAATGGGAAACTTACTTCTCTACATTTGCGGTATGGCTGTGGGGTCTCGTTTTCTTAGTCTCATCATGTAGAACATTATGGGAAGTGTTGCGGAGCGAATCGGTGAAATTTTTGAAAAAAGCCACCGAAGTCTATATATAGCTCCAAGGGAGACAACTCGTGTAGACCAAGCGTATGGAAATAGCCGTGTTGGAGCTAGGGGAGCCCCTAATGGACCAATGGGGTCGAGTGAGGTATCAAAGTGAAGCTTATGTGAAGGGGCATTTGATGGGCTGGGTGTGGGGTTGAAATAGCGGCATTCTGCGCATGCGCGGTGGCCCAAGGGTATGGAAATAGCCGTGTTGGAGCTAGGGGAGCCACTAATGGACCAATGGGGTCGAGTGAGGTATCAAAGTGAAGCTTATGTGAAGGGGCATCTAATGGGCTGGGTGTGGGGTTGAAATAGCGGCATTCTGCGCATGCGCGGTGGCCCAAGGGTATGAAAATAGACGTTTTGGAGCTAGGGGAGCCACTAATGGACCGATGGGGTCGAGTGAGGTATCAAAGTGAAGCATTCGTGAAGAGGCATCTGATGGCCTGGGTGTGGGGTTGAAATATCGGCATTCTGCGCATGCGCGGTGACCAAAGGGTATGAAAATAGACATTTTGGAGCTAGGGGAGCCAATAATGGTCCGATTGGGTCGAATGAGGTATCAAAGTGAAGCTTATGTGAAGGGGCAGTGGATGGGTGCATGTAAAATGAGGGGTATGACGTCACTTCCGGTTTGGGTGAATGGGGCGTGACCTCTGGACATCAGACAATCAGAATCGCGTATTTTGATCCGGTGTATTATGGGACATATCCAAGATGGCGGCGTCTGTCTTCTGGTTCAAGATGGCGGCACGGCCGGTGTCGGAAACTGGGCATTTTGTCGGGATGTGGTCATGTAGTGTCGAAAACTGGACCCTGTATGGGACCCGTTAGAGGGTTTTGCGGTCGAGGTGAGCCACGAATGGTCCGATGGAGTCGAGTGAGGTATCATTGTAAAGCAGTGGTGAGGGAGCATCCGAAGGTATGGCTGTGACGTAAAATTGACGTCATTCTGCGCATGCGCAGTGGAGAAAGTGTATGGAAATAGACGTTTTGGGGTCTAGGTGGACCACTAGTGGTCCGATGGAGTCGAGTGAGGTATCAATGCAATGCATACATGGTGGAGCATGCGCCTACACTAGTGTGTTGTTTGTTTTCAACATTCCGCGCATGTGCAGTAGGTAAATAGCGCTGGGAGGCTGTTTTGGGGCCCAGAGGGGCCATCATCGATACGAGTAGTAGCGAAAGTGGACATTTTGGGGCAGTGAAGGAAGGTATTTGGTGTAGAGAGGGATCATCCTTAGTCCGAATGCGTCGTGTGAGGTGTCATCTTGTAGCAACGCCCGCCAACGCCAAGCTCAACGCTTCAACGACCTGGTGAATTAGCCCAAAAGCTCTGATTTTCATGGAATTGTCATTAATTCATTGGAAATGCAGTGACGCCCGTCAAGGCTCATAGTTACGCCTTAACGCTCTAGCATAGCACCACGATATAGACCGGAGAGAGAACAACAACAACAACAAGGATGACACATGAGAGAACAACAAAAACAACAATTTTTTTTTCATAGAGTTTATTTTCCCCTCCATCATAACATACCCACGCTGGGGGAGCCGCGTTGGGTATGTTTACAATTCAAGAAAGACTCTTGTCCAATCAGAGACCGCCATTTGCATGTCATGTTCGTTCTTGCCCGTTAGATGTATTCTTGTCCTATCAAAAGTCGCCATTTCAGAAAGTTCCATCTTCGGCCATGTTCGCTCTGGACCGTTTGTTCTACTCATCGTCAGGCAGGCCTAGATATTCATCGGGCAGCATGTCCTGAAACAGTTGTTTGCGCATTCTAATCGCATTTTCCAGGGCCTCGGTGGGTGGTAAACCCATATCCTCTTCCAAGTGACGCTTGGTCTTCATGATGGACCTGTGCGTGGGGTCCCCTTTCATTTCAAGCGGTAGTAAGGTATACTGTTCATAGATCGCCATGGCTGTTTTCCTGATGCGGGGGCGCATTTGGGTGTACGTCTGTTGTAAATTATCCTCTCCGGCGTCCTCGATCGCTTCAGCGTGAGTATTGATAGCTGCTGTCACAATACGATCCCAGAAGGTAGGTTCTGCCTCACTTTCCTGGGATGAAGGCTGATTCTCTGAGGTCAAGCTCTCCATATCAGTAGATAGACTGTCAGCCATCTTGGATTCGGTATCAGTCGATGCACTCTCATCAATCTCTGTATCAGTATCTGCCTCAACGGGCTCCTCGGCGTCTTCAGTCCCATGTATATTTTTCTGGTGTCGCATCATATCGTAATGTCTGGTGAACGTGCGTTCACACTCAGAACAAGTATAAGCCATGTTGACGGTTGAACGTCGACTGTGCGTGTTTTGGGAATACGCTCGCTTTTATAGACAGTAACGCCCATCAACGCTTAGCTCAACGCTTCAACGCCCTGGTGAATTAGCTCAGAAGCTCTGATTTCATGGAATTGACACCAATTCATCGAAATGCAGTGACGCCGTCAACGCCCGTCGTTACGCCTTAACGCTCGTCTCAACGCTTTAACACACTTTCTTAATGCTTTAACGTTGTTTAATGATGCGTTCGAACAAATGTTTCTTTTGTGCTATTGCTCTGACATATGCCGCTTTCCAGTTCATGCCCGAGGTTTTCAACATCAACGCTGTTCTTTCAATTTCCATATGGACTGGGTCCTTATCCAACAATTTCATATGGGTCAGTAAGTCGACATACTGCTGACATAAAGCCCGTCGTAGTCTGGGTGCCAATCTGTTATGGGCTAAAATTGCAGCTTCCTCTTTCGAATACCCTTTGCGTTGAAACTTGTTTCCTGTGGCCTCCAAAATCTCGCCCATCTCGGCGTCCATACTTTCTTTGAACAAATCCTTCCATAGCCTCGAGTTCACATTATGTTCTTCAACCTCGGGTTGGGCCTTCACGGTTGGGTGATATTCCGGGACTGATGGTATGAAGCGGACCCGCTGTATGGGGGTGGGCTGCTGCTGCTGCTCTGCCAGGAGTGGACTCGGCGGATGGTGTAGGGGTATATGCCGTTGTGGTGATTCCTCGCCGAGTAATAGGTGGGTCGTCAGCCGACGATCTTCGGGGGTATGGGCTTTTAAATCTACGAACAGGTAGCCGTACGGACGAATTGTCGCTTCTTGAAACGCCCGCATAAAATGGTCAATGTTCTGAGGATAAATTCGACTACCAAACACACGGATTTGTGCTCTGTCTATGGGATTGGAGAACAACACAAAGTATTGGCAGTTCAAGGCAATATCTCTGGGCGCCTTCCCTTGAGGAAAGAGATTCTGAGTCAAATAGATGACGGACAGATTGCGATGATGGGACCCTTTGGTGAATAGGTCGGCGATTTTCGAATTGTCCTTGGCCGCACTCATCAGATCATCGAGCACTACAACGTTGGTCTGCTCGGAATCGAAGTAATAGGGTTCGTCTATGTCGTGAGGAATTCCTGGGCCAAAGCTCACATTCTGTAACCTTGTAGTTTCATAGGCGGGCTGCCATTGGCTATAACACCAAACAACACGTGTCGGAGCTGGGGCTGCCATATCTCCCTCTAAGAACTTCATCAGCCAGGAAACCTTTACACCGCGCGCGACGGGGTCAAAGGTCAGTTCCGGCCATCACCACCACCACCACCACCACCACCACCGGGCGTTGACGCCCGGTGGTGGCGTTGGCGTTGGTGGTGGCGTTGGTGGCGTTGATGGTGGCGTTGGTGGTGGCGTTGGTGGCGTTGATGGTGGCGTTGGTGGTGGTGTTGGTGGTGTGCGGTGGTGGTGTTGGTGGAGTCGGTGGTGGTGTGTGTGGTGGTGGTAGAGTCTTTAAATATAGGAATGAACATGTGTCCATCATCAGTCCATATGTATTGGTCGACTGATGAACATGTCGTGTACGTGTACGTTCTGTGAGAGAGCATTCTCTCGTCGCGATAGTATGCTCAGGCACATTCAACGCAAACACAACCAAGAGACACAGCCGAGTCCCGCTATAGGTCCAAGAAGAGCAGTAGAGCATCCCTATACGATGACGGTGAGCGGCCCTACAGGGTGTGGAAAGACATCCTGGGTGATGAAGTTCTTAGAGGGAGGTGTGGCAACCCCAGCTCCGACACGTGTTGTTTGGTGTTATAGCCAATGGCAGCCCGCCTATGAAACTACAAGGTTACAGAATGTGAGCTTTGTCCCAGGAATTCCTCACGACATAGACGAACCCTATTACTTCGATTCCGAGCAGACCAACGTGGTAGTGCTCGATGATCTGATGAGTGCGGCCAAGGACAATTCGAAAATCGCCGACCTATTCACCAAAGGGTCCCATCATCGCAATCTGTCCGTCATCTATTTGACTCAGAATCTCTTTCCTCAAGGGAAGGCGTCCAGAGATATTGCCTTGAACTGCCAATACTTTGTGTTGTTCTCCAATCCCATTGACAGAGCACAAATCCGTGTGTTTGGTAGTCGAATTTATCCTCAGAACATTGACCATTTTATGCGGGCGTTTCAAGAAGCGACAATTCGTCCGTACGGCTACCTGTTCGTAGATTTAAAAGCCCATACCCCCGAAGATCGTCGGTTGACGACCCACCTGTTACCCGGCGAGGAATCACCACAACGGCATATACCCCTACACCATACGCCGAGTCCACTCCTGGCAGAGCAGCAGCAGCAGCCCACCCCCATACAGCGGGTCCGCTTCATACCATCAGTCCCGGAATATCACCCAACCGTGAAGGCCCAACCCGAGGTTGAAGAACATAATGTGAACTCGAGGCTATGGAAGGATTTGTTCAAAGAAAGTATGGACGCCGAGATGGGCGAGATTTTGGAGGCCACAGGAAACAAGTTTCAACGCAAAGGGTATTCGAAAGAGGAAGCTGCAATTTTAGCCCATAACAGATTGGCACCCAGACTACGACGGGCTTTACGTCAGCAGTATGTCGACTTACTGACCCATATGAAATTGTTGGATAAGGACCCAGTCCATATGGAAATTGAAAGAACATTGTCGATGTTGAAAACCTCGGGCATGAACTGGAAAGCGGCGTATGTCAGAGCAATAGCACAAAAGAAACATTTGTTCGAACGCATCATTAAACAACGTTAAAGCATTAAGAAAGTGTGTTAAAGCGTTGAGACGAGCGTTAAGTCGTAACGACGGGCGTTGACGGGCGTCACTGCATTTCGATGAATTGGTGTCAATTCCATGAAATCAGAGCTTCTGAGCTAATTCACCAAGGCGTTGAAGCGTTGAGCTAAGCGTTGATGGGCGTTACTGTCTGTAAAAGCGAGCGTATTCCCAAAACACGCACAGTCGACGTTCAACCGTCAACATGGCTTATACTTGTTCTGAGTGTGAACGCACGTTCACCAGACATTACGATATGATGCGACACCAGAAAAATATACATGGGACCGAAGACGCCGAGGAGCCCGTTGAGGCAGATACTGATACAGAGATTGATGAGAGTGCGTCGACTGATACCGAATCCAAGATGGCTGACAGTCTATCTACTGATATGGAAAGCTTGACCTCAGAGAATCAGCCTTCATCCCAGGAAAGTGAGGCAGAACCTACCTTCTGGGATCGTATTGTGACAGCAGCTATCAATACTCACGTTGAAGCGATCGAGGACGCCGGAGAGGATAATTTACAACAGACGTACACCCAAATGCGCCCCCGCATCAGGAAAACAGCCATGGCGATCTATGAACAGTATACCTTACTACCGCTTGAAATGAAAGGGGACCCCACGCACAGGTCCATCATGAAGACCAAGCGTCACTTGGAAGAGGATATGGGTTTACCACCCACCGAGGCCCTGGAAAATGCTGCCCGATGAATATCCAGGCCTGCCTGACGATGAGTAGAACAAACGGTTCAGAGCGAACATGGCCGAAGATGGAACTTTCTGAAATGGCGACTTTTGATTGGACAAGAATACATCTAACGGGCAAGAACGAACATGACATGCAAATGGCGGTCTCTGATTGGACAAGAGTCTTTCTTGAATTGTAAACATACCCAACGCGGCTCCCCCAGCGTGGGTATGTTATGATGGAGGGGAAAATAAACTATATGAAAAAAAAATTGTTGTTTTTGTTGTTCTCTCATGTGTCATCCTTGTTGTTGTTGTTGTTCTCTCTCCGGTCTATATCATGGTGTTATGCTAGAGCGTTAAGGCGTAACTATGAGCCTTGACGGGCGTCACTGCATTTCCAATGAATTAATGACAATTCCATGAAAATCAGAGCTTTTGGGCTAATTCACCAGGGCGTTGAAGCGTTGAGCTTGGCGTTGGTGGGCGTTGCTAGTAGATAGGAATATGGGGGTTGACGGCCAAGGACGCATGGAAGCCGATGACGTCACTTAAATAGGTCGGAGGGTTATAAATACGAGCAGGTGTACGGAAAAGTTCGAAGCTATTTTGGTTGAAGGGTTATCGGTGCTATCAGGTGACTCGGAGTCGTTGAGAGTACCGTCATCGACCTAACTTCTATACGGATACGGTTATTTATATCCCATGACATCACGCCACGTTCTCCCCCCGAACTTATATATATATAAGCGCTCCCGTCTACAGTCAGGCACTCAACTTTTCATCTCGCTTCAAAGGTAGACAGTATACCGGGCCCGTGGAAATGAAATTAACATTTCTGTTGAAGATCATCTGCTTTATATTGCAATAATCGATAATTGCCACCGTTGGAGGGTCTTAAGACCACGGACAAAGCCTGGGAAAAAGCGGAAGTCACATCTCAACAATATAGGTAAATCTGTTGGAGACGAGCGCCAATCTCCACTCATTATTCGCCTAGATGAAGAGGCCTACATCGCTCTAACCACGGTTACCCGCTGATCATTGGAAAAATCTGAGGTGAGTGAATTCTATTTCACATAAGATGAAGCGTCATAATAAAGCTAGGTTGTGTTATATACAACACCTCCTTACACCGCAATTATAAGGAAAATGAAACGCCATTATATCCTATCAACGACAAAAATCTGCCCCTCCCAACGCCGCTAACCCGTCATCCGTAATAACGCTATACAGGGGAGAATTCTCCACGACATACTACTATTATTTCGCGGTTTGTTGCGGGCCTATAACCATTTTTACATTAACCAAGAAATGTATGCATAACTTGAAAATAACCACTACTTTCCTATCGCGAAAGCCGGAGTTCAAAGTAGAAAACGACTAAGTGTGTTAACATACATGTATCCCCATATACCAGCGCGCTCAACAGTAAGGCAGGGTGAAAGTGATATGGGCTAGGCTATTTCTGAAATGCACGGCCAGCATGGTAGCTATATCCGCTAAACAACTGCCACCCGATATGCCAGTGCGGTCTACGCTATTAGCCGGCTTACAATTTCAGGACTATGCTGTATTTAAGGTAAACCAAACACTGGGTGAAATGTGCCAGTTTCCGAATTCGGAAACAGGGCGGAAACTGGGTGGAAACAACCAGATTCCATCCAGTTTCCGCTCAGTTTCCGCATAGTTTCCAAATTGTAAACTGGACAGATACAAGATGGAAACTGCACGGAAACCATGGAGCACCCCCAAGCGGAAACTGAGCGGAACCCAGGATTCCGGAGGTGCGGAATAGTGAACGTGTTACACTTTCCAAGTTGTTTCCGCCAAGATTCCGCAGCGGAAATTATGCGGAATCTGGGCCGGAAACAGGATTGAAACCGGTTGGAAACTGTAACACTCTGCTGGTTTCCGCACTGGAAACAGCGCGGAAACTGGCTGGAAATATGAAAAATCCAAATACAGCTGTGCGGAAAATAAGCGGAAACAGGTTGGAAACAGACCGCCCTTAAAAGGTTTCCAACCAGTTTCCGCCTACTTTCCGACTAAGTTTCCAAATTGTAAACTGGACAGAAACAAGACAGAAACTGGTCGGAAACCATGGAGCATGCCAAGCGGAAACTGAGCGGAACCCAGGATTCCGGAGGTGCGGAATAGTTGACGTGTTACAGTTTCCAAGCTGTTTCCGCCAAGATTCCGCAGCGGAAATTATGCGAAATCTGGGCCGGAAACAGGATTGAAACCGGTTGGAAACTGTAACACTCTGCTGGTTTCCGCACTGGAAACAGCGCAGAAACTGGCTGGAAATATGAAAAATCCAAATACAGCTGTGCGGAAAATAAATGGAAACAGGTTGGAAACAGACCGTCCTTAAAAGGTTTCCAACCAGTTTCCGCCTACTTTCTGACTAAGTTTCCAAATTGTAAACTGGACAGAAACTAGACAGAAACTGGGCGAAAACCATGGAGCAAGCCAAGCGGAAACTGAGCGGAACCCAGGATTCCGGAGGTGCGGAATAGTGGACGTGTTACAGTTTCCAAGCTGTTTCCGCCAAGATTCCGCAGCGGAAATTATGCGGAATCTGGGCCGGAAACAGGATTGAAACCGGTTGGAAACTGTAACACTCTGCTGGTTTCCGCACTGGAAACAGCGCGGAAACTGGCTGGAAATATGAAAAATCCAAATACAGCTGTGCGGAAAATAAGCGGAAACAGGTTGGAAACAGACCGTCCTTAAAAGGTTTCCAACCAGTTTCCGTCTACTTTCCGACTAAGTTTCCAAATTGTAAACTGGACAGAAACAAGACAGAAACTGGGCGGAAACCATGGAGCAAGCCAAGCGGAAACTGAGCGGAACCCAGGATTCCGGAGGTGCGGAATAGTGGACGAGTTACAGTTCCCAAGCTGTTTCCGCCAAGATTCCGCAGCGGAAATTATGTGGAAAGTGGGCCGGAAACAGGATTGAAACTGGCTGAAAACTGTAACACTCTCTTGGTTTCCGCAATAGAAACAGAGCGGGTTTCTATCCAGTTTCCGTGCCCTTTTCTGCATAAAAAATTAACTGGATTACAGGCGGAAATGGAGTGGAAAGTAACGGAAGATTATTATATTCAACTTATGTTAGTTTATACAAAAGAAAAGTCAGTGGTAAAATGTTCAATATATATTTACATTCAGATTGGTATACAGTTCTTTGATCCTGAAATATCAGTGCATTGGAGAATGAGATGTCAAACCAACAAGTTAACAATGGATGATTCTGGCGCCATTCTGCTCTAATGTAAACACAGTAAACCAAATACTTTAATAAAACAGTCCATGAACAAGTGTAATTTTCAGTCCATCAAACGCAACATGGATGTAACATGAAACGGTGGTACCCTTAAGCTTTGTTGCCACAGTTTACATGTAGGACATACATGTATCAAGAACAAACTTCCTGAAGGCGGGGTAAATAGTAGACGTACAAGATCTGGGTGACAGACCTATCTCATTACACAGCTGATCAGAAAGATTTTTCAGTTACTAAGATTGCTACAGTATTACTGGTTTGGCACTGTAGCAAAGAATTGCAGGTAAACCACTGTAATTGTATACACAACTGCAATTCAATATACACAATCCATCTCTGTTCGTAGGTTATTCCAGTTTCATATTTCTACAACCTCGCCACCAGGGGTCACTTCCGTCGCAGAAAAAATGGCCGCACTTCATCTGACCCCTGGTAACACGGTCGTTCGATTTGCCAAGATTCTTGGTCCCGTGATCGTTTGCGAAATGTCAAACAACAACAACACCGACATAACGTCATAATTGAAAATTAATCGCAACAATACAAACAGACGACGTCACATCTCAAACGCGTCCCTAAGACCTGGAGCAACTGGCATCTGCAGGATAACATCTTTATAGCGCCTCTCTTCGCTTATTGGTCTATCAGGGTAAACAGATGTCAGGATCACCAAGGGGAATGTTACTTGCTCGTCTTATTCTGTACTTCTCAACAACATTCTGTAAAAATCAAAAGTTTTATTAAGGTTAGTCAGAGTGAAAACTAAATCGAAATGGTCTATAAGGCCAGGCTATGCAATACTGGTAATTCATGAGGAAGTGGATGGGAAAGTTGATATCATATTCTTGCTGTCAGGCCTAGGCTTCTAATAAAGCTTTGCAAATGACAAGATATATCCAGAACTCATATCGGTAACTAACTAAGCCAGTGTAACAGATCGATCGATACACTGGCTCGCGCGGATGTGTATCAATGGACACAAAAAACATCATGCTTTTTACCAATTTCATGATTTTGGGGGTCAGAGTGACCTACATTTTGGTATGTGACACATCGTGTCCCCCTCATGTATCTACTGACACAAAAAAACAGTTATTTTTAATAATTTCCTGATTTTGGGGTCAGTGACCTATGACCTTCGACCTTGACCTTGACTCATAATTGAAAATTAATCGCAACAATACAAACAGACGACGTCATTTCTCAAACGTGTCTCTAAGACCTGTGTGACGTCGGGTCACATGCAGGATCTCCACAGATACGTCTACGTTATGTTCCACGTTCTATGCGTTCGTGCATTATCCAATGGGAAGCTGTAATGCTGACCGTGCAACCAGAGTCTGTAGGGAGAACAGGACCGAATGACTCTGGATTCGAGATTGATATTTCTAGTGGTCCTTTCACTTTGTAATATTTTCCCGTGTTCACTGAAGTCCAAGTAATCATTTTCACTTCACTTGGAGCACTGACCTTTGACCTCTGACCTCGACCTACATTTTGTATGCAACATATCGTCCCCCCCTAATCCACTCACCAAAAATTAGAACTGTAGACAGAAAAATGTCAATGATCAATGATTTCCTGATTTTAGGCAACAGTGACCTTTGACCTCTGACCTCGACCTCAGTTTTAGTACGTGACACATCGTCTCCAACTAGCGTATCCACTCACAAAAAATTGCAACTGTGGATAGAAAATGTTCACAGATATAGACCGGATACGAACATTTCAGTGATTTCCTGTTTTATATGCCAGTGACCTTTTGCAAAGGAAAAGAGTCATCCTGTGTTTTTTTCTCATTGAAAGGACACCTGACTGGGTATCATTCGTCTGATTTCTGCTAGTGTTTTCTTTTCTATTAAAGACGCAAAAATAGAGATGTCCAATACAAATGTTTAGCAGGTTTTGAATTTACATATAAATGTTACTTGCCATGCTTGTAGCATCAGTCTGTCAGTAATACCTGGCTGAAAAACACTCCATGGATGTACCACCTCTTCATTTCTCCACCACATTCCTAAAATACGAAATGAAAAAAGGAATATACGTTCATGTATGTTGTGCAGATAGTCTACCACATATAAACATGGCAAGCCTGAGAGTGATCATCTGACATGATCTCCAATCATCAATGGCAACTGTATGTGACGACCAATATCAACAGTATATACTCTGTCAGCAGTGTTTATAAGCTGTGTTGTGTTCCTGGAATCCTAGCCTGCTTTACAAACTGCTCAAAACTTTATACATGACCATGGGCCTATTCCACACTGGTAAATTTCAACTTTCTTTTCAATAAATAATTAAACCAGAAAGATTAAGAAAATGAAAAAAAAATACTCATCAATATCGGTTTACCCAGTGATGTTAACGGATGCATGAGCTGTAATGGCACTGCTGCACCAGTGAAACATGGAACAGTTCCTGGAGCCGACTAGGACCATCTGAAATTAATATTACACATGTGTCACATACATTTTACTTTCACTACACGAGGCCAAATTATGCAGGAGGCAAGCTACATACCGGTATTAAAAAATATATTCTGACAAGATCAGAGATTATGGAATAATTCTAAAGTCTAAAGAATAATTTACTATTTGCATATATTGCATACATCATGTATTTTAGATATTCCAGCCCAAGGTCTTTGACAATAATATCCCATTTGGGATACAAGGAGATCTCCCATTTGGGATACACATAAGTATCTTTAGCTATAATATCAAAATACGAAGCTGCGCATCTGAAAACCCCTCGGCTCTGGGCGCCAGCCATTCATAATGTATTCAATTTGAAGCAAGACTTCAGGAACACCAAGCAGTCAAGTGACAAATATACACATTATGAAAATTTTGCCATTAGAAATGGCCTTGAATGTTTCCGTCCAATCAGAGAAACCGGTATTCATTACATAAGTCTATACCAAATTTTACATAGAGCATTTAAAAATTATCAGAGATAGAGATCATTAATGATTTCGCATGAATTATGCCACTCAGAGAAACTGATGTGGTTATTTATTGCAAGTCTCTTGATACATGGATGCTGTATACCAAGTTTCATATAGAACACTGAAATGGTATCAAAGATATACATCATTAAAGATTTTGCATAAATTAAAGATGGCCACCAAGGTTTCCGCCCAATCAGAAAGGCCAGAACTGTCATTTGTCGTAAGTCTATTGATGCATCGATGATATATACCAAATTTTACATCGAGCACTCAAACGGTATCAGAGATAGAGATCATTAATGATTTCGCATTAATTAAAGATGGCTGCCCATCCTTCCCGCCACTCAGAGGAACTGATGTGGTTATACATTGCAGATTTCTTGATACATCGATTCTGTATAAGACGTTTCGTATAGAACACTTGAATGGTATCAGAGATATATATCATTAAAGATTTTGCATCAATTAAAGATGGCCGCCAAGGTTTTCACAGAATCAGGGAAACTGGTTTGGTCATTCCTTTGAAGTTTCTTTATGCATCAATGATCTATACCAAGTTTCACACTGAACAGAGAAATGGTACCTAAGATAGACAAGATTAATGATTTCGCATAAATTAAATATGGCCGCCAAAGTTTCCAACCAATCAGGTCCAGATTCAATCATGAGCATATGGATGTGCAGTGCAAATTTTGTGTGCCTAGGGTAAGTCGTTCTAAAGATATCTTGGTAACAAGAAAGCTGTGATGGTTTCGCATAAATTAAAGATGGCCGCCAAAGTTTCCAACCAATCAGGTCCAGATTCAATTGGGTTTTGGGTCACGAGCATACGGATATGCACTGCAAGTATGGTGTGCCTAGGGTAAGTCGTTCTAAAGATATCTTGCTAACGAGAAAGGTGTGACGGACAGACGGACGGACGTACATGACGACGACAATACCCTTCGGCCAAATTTTGGCCGAGGGGTAATAAACTGATGTTCACTCATGATCGGTAAATTTGCAAAACCAAGGGTATATAAGGCCTGCTAGTTTCACCATGAAATGTATTTTGTGTGGCAAATGTTGATGGGAGTTGTGTTTGGTTGTGGAAAAGAAATCCAAGATGACAGGCATCTTGGATTTCAATGAATGCTCAGTGAAATCAATACCAACTGCTGTCTCGCTGGTGTAAAGTCAGTCCCCAAGTTTCAAATCGCTCGGTTGAATTGTTATCACAGCATGGGTGGGATGGACAGAAGGATGGAAATTAGCTACATCACACTGTAGCTGGTTATCAGGAAATAGATGAAAATATTTAACCTCCAGTACAGGAATACAAATGTGACAGAATTGCAGGTATACCTGAAATTCACGGCAACAAGAAAAGCTACTGATTTGCAGGACAGCTATGGAAAGTAATGCCACCCAATGTTTTTTTTTTCATTTTGCAGAATAAATTGCACCGAATGTCATTTGAAGCCATGTTTCATTTTTGAAATATTTAAGTGGCTAATTTGAATGATTAGTCGCATAAAACGAAGCAATACGTTGCCGTGAAAATCATGGAATAATGAAGCAATGAATGTTGTTGAAAGATTCATGCAGTCCGGCATGTTTGTGGATGTCCACATTTTCCATAAATATATAAAAACTGAAGTTGACATAGCCTATACCACGATTGGGCAATAGGCTAATACCTTGATCAAGGTATAATGTACCCGATCAAGGTATTTTCCCCAACCTGCTTAAGTTACGATAAACAGTCTAATAATCCAACTGCCAACAAAAGATAGAAGTGCACGACACATTCTCATATTCACTGAAAAGTTTCCATGGACATTTATGTATCACAGCTGGTTAATTCCGCCCATAGGAAATCCAGATAAATTGCCATCATTTATGAATCCCAGTATGTATTCCTGGTATATTTTGATGTATGAGTACTGAAATCAATTCGTAAAGAATATTGGGCACCAGTCCAAACTTGTAGCATATCTGTACCCTAGCCACATATATGCAACTCAGTGTATGTGAGCACCACTGAGTTGCACATCCTTACTAGGGCAAGCATCAGTAGCGTCATTTTCTTTGTGATCAAACAAGAGAAAATGTACAATTGACTATGGCATTTAACGGATTGTAAACATGTAAAATATACTTCTCTCCCCCGACACAAAGTATCTGGCTCATTCCTGCAGCGCAAGTACACGTAAATAGCACCAAACCATGTCACTATCTTCCTATCACGCTCAAATGTTGAAAATGGCAGTCAAGTCCAACAAATACTGCAATGCGCATGCACCGCTAATAACACAAACACTTTACGATATGTCGTAAATAAGGCGTCATCAGCTGCTGGGGTAACGGAGATGGAGCTTGACCACGTGCATTAGGCCCTGCCCACTAGCTGATGACGCCTTCTTCTTTACAACATATCGTAAAGTGGTTTTTATATTTCTGCTTTGACATGTTTGAAGCGGTGCATGCGCATTGGAGCGTTTGTTGTAGTTAGGCCATTTTCAACATTTGAGCGTGATAGGAATATAGTGACATGGTTTGGTGCTATTTACGTGTACTTGCGCTGCAGGAATGAGCCAGATACTTTGTGTCGGGGGAGAGAAGTATATTTGACATGTTTACAACCCGTTAAATGCCATAGTCAATTGTACATTTTCTCATGTTTGGGCACGAAGAAAATGACGCTACTGATGCTTGCCCTAGTAAGGATGTGCAACTCAGTGGTGGTTACATACACTGAGTTGCATATATGTCACCAGTTGATCAATTCATGGACTGCTGAAGAATTGTTCCCCGTTCTTGTTTAGAATCATGCATGTTGTAAGAGGGAATGATACCAAAACAGAAATTTATTTCCTCTCATAATCCATAATCCAAAGCCTAGGACGCTATAAACTTATGTCTGTAATTTTTCCTTTATTTAGAATGTTCAGGATCAAAATTTGAGCCTGATATGGGTGCAAAGTTTGATTGAATAATCAGAGAATTATCACCATATAGAGGCCTTCTTAACAGAAATTCAGTGCCAAATGGATTTTTAAAAATGTCTTCAAATGTGTTTGCAGTGCATCATTGTGCTATACAGTGTGGCTGTGTATACCATTTGTAAATACGTACAGAATATTTGACCAGAATAGAGCTTGATCGGCACAATGTAATGTACCCACCTAAAACCATCACGGGGAGCCCAGTTTTCAACATAATTTTCTCACGTTTATGCCCAAGGGTATAAATGCTCAGTTTTCTCCTCACCGAGGAATGTGAGATAATTTTGCGATGCTTACCTGGTCCAAATCATTCCTGGTATCGTAATTCGACTCTTTTCCGCTTGGTATCTTCTAATATGACACAGTTTGATGAACAAGATCGTCACATACGAAAAAGAAATAGGCAGCCATTTGTAAAATACCTGAATACCTGAATACCTCTGATTTGAGCACTAACTCATAGACTTATAAGCTTCTCCAGCGTGAACTTACTTCCTTCCGCTTCCGGCTACCACCCATCTCTGTACCAAAATCTATTAACAGTCGAGTTCCAGTGTCGGTCTAGTCTATTTTTGAAGGAGTTAACAGAATTGGCAGATACTACATGTTCAGGCAGCTTGTTCCAGGGTGTAACTATTCTCATAGCGAATGAGTTTCCTCTAACATCTAGTCTGTATCTTCTTTTATACGAGGTCAGGCTATGACCCCTGGTTCGTTGAATGAACTGTCTATGAAGAAAGTCCGATTTAACGACATCAAAGTTATTCATTATCTTGAAAACTTGAATCATATCACCCCTTTGTCGGCGGTGTTCCAGTGTAGGTAAGTCCAGTGATTGAAGTCTGCGGTTATAAGGGAGGTGAGATATAGTAGAGATCATTCGTGTTGCTCTTCTCTGAACTCTCTCAAGTTTGTCTCTGTCACACTGAAACCTAGGGGACCAGACACAGTTCGCGTACTCCAACTTGGAACGTACTAAGCTCTTGTAAAGTGTCAGGAACAGATCACAGTTCAAGTATTTAAATGTTCGTTTTATAATTCCTAGCAGCTGGTTAGCCTTGTTGACCGTAGTATTCACATGGGCACGAAACTTAAGGTCACAGTCCAGGATAACACCCAGGTCTCTTTCTTCATGCGTTGATGTTAGCGTCACAGAGTCAGTAGGACCGTCCAAGCTGTAATCGAAATTGAGGTTCCTGTGCCCAAGGTGCATTACTGATAGCTTGTTTAGGTTGAAAGGCAATTGCCATATATCTGACCATTGTTGGGCTGCCTGAAGGTCCTCCTGGAATTCGTCATGGTCAGTTACATCTTTTATGGTCCTGTACAACTTAGTGTCATCTGCGAAGATTTTGCAGAAACATTTTAAGACATCTGGCAGGTCATTGATGTATATGAGGAAAAGAACAGGGCCAAGAACGCTTCCTTGTGGTACTCCACTAGTGACATCCGTCCACTCGGAAAACAAGCCATTAATAGCGACTCGTTGTCTCCTATCGGTAAGAAAGTTGTCAATCCATGCTAAAAGTTTGCCACCAAAACCGTAGGCCTCTAACTTCCTTATCAGTCGTCGATGCGGCACTTTGTCAAACGCTTTGCAAAAGTCTAGGAATACAATGTCCACAGAATTCCCTGCATCTATTATTTCAGTCAGGTCGTCCAAAAACTCCAACAGGTTGGTAACACAAGATCGACCTGATCTGAAGCCATGCTGCTCAACCGCAAATAGGTTATTGTTCTCCATATGATCAATCACAGCCTCTTTCACCAAATGCTCCATCAGTTTCCCTACCACAGAGGTTAAGCTAATAGGACGATAGTTGCCCGGTTCACTTCTACTCCCTTTCTTGAATATCGGCGAGACATAGGCCATTTTCCAGTCGTCAGGCACCTTACTTTCTTCAAGGGATTTTGAGAAGATAATGAACAGGGGGTGGACAATAACATCAACAAGCTGGATTAAAAGCGTCGAGTACACACCATCAGCACCTGGAGCCTTATTAGCATGTAATTTCAGTATTCGTTTTTTAATGTCCTCTTCTGATATCACAATATTAGTGCTCATAGCTCCTTGATAGCGAATCCCAAGAGTCGGAATATTCTCCGCGTTTTCAGTGGTAAATACACTTGAGAACAATTTATTTAGTTCTTCCGCTTTGTCAAAGTCAGTTGTGGCAGACGAACCATCCTCACGCTTTAGGTCACCAACACCTTGTTTAACCTTGGTATTGCTGTTAACATAGCTCCAGAAAATTTTGGGATTATTTTTAACTTCGTCACCAATTGTGGTTTCGTACATCTTACGAGCATTCCTGGTAGTATTGCTGGAGATATTTCTGGCCTCTTTGTAACTACGGTAATCAGCTTCTAAGTTAGATCTCTTGTACCTTCTCCAAGCAACCTTTTTATTTCGTACACTCTGCCGAACTTCTTGGGTCATCCATGGTGGTCTGGGCTTTCTGTTGGGGTTAGGTTTACTTTTAGGGACATGAGTCTCCACAACAACATCTAAGGTAAGTTTGAATGAGTTCCATGCTACATCAACAGACGTACCAGTTAATTCTTGGTCCCAATCTATAGCGCTCAAATCACTTGACATCGCCAGGACATCTGCTTTATGATACAGGTATTTGCTTTTGGATTTTACTCTCTCCAAGTTGTCGCACAAAAATTCCAGCTGAATTACACCATGGTCGCTTTTGCCTAGGCCGGCTTCAACATCCCAGTGGGTAATAAAGTCGGCCACATTAGTGATAACTAAGTCTAGGGGACTAGGTTCTTGACCCTCCCTAAACCTGGTGGGTTGATCCATCACCTGGAACAGATAGTTATCTCGCAGGGTCTCAATAAATTCGGTTTCAACAGCAGTCACCACGGACAGACCAGTCATTCCATGAAATCTTGGGGAAGTTGAAGTCACCAACAATGAGAAGATGGGAGTGGTTCAGTAAGCAAGCCTTAGTAATCAAGGTGTTAAGTAATGAGTGATTGACTTCACTGGATGAAGGACTCTTGTAGATACAGCCAAGTAGCAGTTTACTTGCACCTCCAAGGTTGATAACGCACCATACTGACTCAAGAAAAGTAAACTCAGTTAGTTCTTCACAAGGGACAGCTCGTAGGCTATGTTTGACCAGCAAAATTACGCCTCTGCCTTGGGATGAAAAATAGCTGGGGACAAATAGGTCAAAACCTTCAACGGTGACTTCAGAGAGAGCAACGTGGTCGGAGTTCTTGGGTCGAACTTCAGTGATACAAATAAGGTCCGGATCACATAGGTCAATACGGGTCAATAATTCGTTTTTCTTGTTTAGAAGGCTGTCAGCATTAGTGTACATAACTTTCAGAGAGGATGTTAGCGTAACATTAGCAGCATGAATGTCCTCCGAGAATGGTAACGGATCAATAACAGTTGACGGTAACGTATTTACAGGTAACACTTCGACAATGTCTGTATCACTAGAGTTCTGTCGTTGAAGTAACATATCTACAGTATTTACATTGACAGGTTGATCAGGACTTATTCTGCCTGCACCACTACTTTCCCACCTCTGATCTGGACCTTCTCCCCGGCCTCCCTCCTGGCTCGTAGTTCCTGTCTCAGGTGATAGTTCTTCTCCCTCTCCTTCCGGGTTAGATCGGGCACTATGTAAATATTCTTGTGACAAGGAGTCGGACTGTTCCGTAGTTGTTTGGCGTTGCTCAGTACTTTCCTCCTGAAAGCAGAATTATGAAAAGTGACTTTCAGTAGTCTCGACTTGTCTTCTTGTATAGGTCCAATACGTTCTATGGAGACAATCTCGGCTTTGATCGTGCCTGATTCTTCCCCAGAGGTCTCACTCACTAGATTAATCACCATTTCCATATCCATTTGCTTGGTTTCAAGTGAATCTCTGCTATTACCCCTCTCTTCTAGGCCCTGAATGATAAGATTACTCTTCTTGAGCTCACGTTGTCTCGACTCTTCAACTGCATCATCAACAAGTTTCTCAATATGACTAGAGTCAACACTCGTCGACGTCCCTTGTGTGTGAATTCGAGAGTTAATATGTCTCACCTGATCCTTGAGTTGAGTGATGTCCTGCTCCATAACCTTCTGCCTTGTTTCCATTATAGTACTTTTCTCCAGAATGCTCTTAACGCCAGGTAGGGCCCTCTTGCAGCCTGAGCAGAACCACATGAATGAGTCAAGATGGTCTTCCTTACTGTCGTTCAGGTAATCGTACAGACCAGCCGATAATTTGGTACACTTCAGGCAGAACCAGCCATGGCAAAAATCACAGGCCATAGCCTTGTCCTTCTGGCCAATTGTAATGCGGCACTCACAACAATTAGAATCACCAGAATCATCCGTCGTCGTTGCCGTTTTCCTCTGTGATCTGGTCCCCGCCATTTTGAATTCTCCGTAACAACACAACAACAAAGGCAGTAGGACCGGATTTATCAGATTATCCTGCCAGATTACGTCGTAATTCGTTAATGAAACACTGGGGATCTATATCCGCAACAGAAATCGATATCAGCAACAGAAAATATTACACTGAAGGAAAGAAATACTCAAAAACATTCAACTGGTCGCTGTTGTCAAGCAGCTGAAAAAAGCGTGCGGTCAGGCCGGAAGCGGAAGACAATATGAAAAAAATAGTCCCAATCCGTACTGCTGTGGGGCGCCGTGATCTCTTCCCAAGGTCAAATTGGTCTTGACTGTTTTCCACCTTCGTTCCAACAAATAATCACATGCCGTTTGTACGGACAGAAAGTTTTGTGGCATTTGTTATATTTAGCTTGTAATTTTATTCCAGTTAAACTCGATAACATGCCTTGCCAGGGGACTATATTTTCGATGGCTGCATGATCACTGCTTCAAGGCGAGATAGACAGAGACATATCATTACTGTGAGGAGTTTTGCATTGGAATGTTATGGGTCATGTCAGTGCAACACCAAACCGTGGGACAATTCAATTCAATTTATTGTACTAGAAACAAGCCCATTTAGGACAGAGTACAATCACTAGAACAATCACATCAATCAATAAAACAGAGGGAGGGGCCAATACATACCAATAGTGGGCCACGTACAAGTTGCAGACTAGATGAAGAGTCCTTATTTATATCGTGTTAATTATCAAGAAGGCTAGACTGGATGAGTCTCTATTTCATATGTACTATTATTAATAATAAAATGATCTTTAATAAATAGAATGAGAAAAAAATGAAAAAAAAATGAAAAAAATATTTTTAAAATAGAGACTGGACGATTTGATGGGTTTAGTCGTGTAAAGATTCCATCTGGAGGCGTGATTAGTCTGGACGATTGACATGTTTTTACCTTCGGTCGCAATATTTGTATCAATTTCATTCTAACGGCATATTGTGACGTCTCGGCAATAACGTCATTCCCATTGTTGAGGTCATGGTAGTAACGTCATTCTCATTGTTGACGTCACATGAACGCATTGCTTCCAGCGTGCGTATATGAATGAACCAATCAAATCCTTTGAGTTGGGGCCGGGGTCAGAATACGGAGTTTTCATTGGTGACAAAAATTGCACAGTATATTGTACATTTTTTTCTTGTAAAGTTAGCTCCCTTGTGACGTTCCGTCCAGTCCCTGTTTCAAGCATTTCCTAATAGGCAGAGTTACTTCCTCTTGTTTCCCGTTTAAAATACATTATGAAACAGGGGCTGGATCCAGCCTACAAGAAGGCATGATACATGTACTGTTTCACTATATTCTTTACTATATTGGATCGCGTGCCCATGTTTGTAAATTAATTACCAGGGGCGTTAATTTAATGTTACGCTAAGACAGCCACCTGAACATACATAGTCAGTTTCTTAGTTGGAAACAATCGTGTACAAATGTTTTTATAGTATATAATTTTTTCTTATTCCCAGCAGTGGTCCAAATTCAACAAAAATGTGTACCGGTATTTTATTCTAGTATCAACAAAAGTGGATGAAGTTTCATCCACTTCTGGTATCGATGTTGGGATATACTGGTATATGAGAATTTTTGGTACCGATATTTCACGGAAGAAATTCGATTATTGCAAGTTTCGTTTTAGGATTCACGTTGGAATAAAATGAAAGTTTAAAATTAATTAAAATGCATAGAAAATATAAATAAAATTGTCAAATTTTTAAAACCCCTGCCCATTAATTTCAGAAGACTCCCAAACTACAACAACGAATGCTATTCGCATATAGGCCTATAGGGCGCTCCAAATTTATCAGCCACGTACACGATTATTCTTGAAAAATTGCAACTATTTTTGCAATTGCAAATTGTCATACATTTAAGACTGGCCGCCACAATATGTAGGCAAGTGTGTGGGTGGGGCTGGGGTGTGTTAAATTGGGGGGGGGGGGAATATGGACGAAGATTTACCTCTATTTATATGGATTCATCCCAGGTATCTCGTGTCACCATTTATTCATGTAATGTCATTTGACAGGGTATGAAATAGGAAAAAGTCAAACTTCCTCTAACCTTACGGTAACGGAATCTATACACTGCATAACATGGCCTGTTTCCGGTTTTGCGATGTTATAATCCTGTTGATTGGTTGAATACAATAGATGAGCCAATCAGAAGCGTCGTACATTGGGCTTCCGGTTTTAGTCGTCGACAGAATGACCATGCTGCCTGTGGAATGACAACCTCGCCACCAGGGGTCGCTCTCCGCTGGAAAATTGGCCACTCCGACGAACCCCTGGGAGGACGGTCGCTGAAAATTGGTCCCATAATACATTGAAAAATTCTTTCACGTGGCCCCTTCCGGTTCCATTGGAACATATCCTATTCTTTATAAACGTCAGTCATGAGTCATTTTCATGGCCAGTGTCATAACGTCATGACGTCAGAATAAAAAAATGTTTCGCAAGAATACATAAAGAATTCTAGTAGGCTACGTCATCTTTCAGACGCGCTCGTAACATTCATGACGTCGGGACGTCGGCTTGATCCCACAGATACGCTCTCGTTATGTTCTAAATTCTAGGGTTTTGTTTTCTATCCAATGACCGATCGTACTGCCGAGCGCCCTCCCAGAGCATAGTAGGGAGGACAGGACCGGATAGCTCTGGTTTCGAGATTGGTGGAATGACTGTACGGGGTTGAGGGGAAATTTTCGAAATGAAACGTTGACAACTGAGTTTGAGCGAATCCTTCAAACGAAATAAAAGATGATCTTTTCACAGGATATGAAAAGTCAAACTTCCTCTGTTTGCGATGTTATAATCCTGTTGATTGGTTGAATACAATAGATGAGCCAATCAGAAGCGTCGTACATTGGGCTTCCGGTTTTAGTCGTCGACAGAATGATCAGCTGACAGTGGAATGACTGTACGGGGTTGAGGGGAAATTTTCGAAATGAAACGTTGACAACTGAGTTTGAGCGAACCCATCAAACGAAATAAAACATGACCTTTTCACGGGGATGGCGATGCTGTCAGTACAGTGCCGCCGAATATTAATGACAGCGACTCAAAATGTGACTATGTCGAACATTTTGATGCAGTGCCAGTTACAACAACAACGACAATGGGGTTGTCAAATTCACCCGTTAAAGCCAATGACGGCATATTAAGCGACAATTAATTCTCAACACTATAAATGAACCTATTTTTGCAATTATCCTGATACATACATAAAAAATACATAAAATACCCCCCCCCCCAAAAGAAGATTTTATGTAGATTTGGCATGATGTTCAGATTTCAGAACAGTTTAGGCCAGGTCAAATTTCTTCACACAGCATAAGCCTATTTGTTTAGCTTCCACTTCAAAATCTACCAAGTTCTTACTTAATGTTGATTTTTCTTAATCCACCTGTTTGATATTGTTATGTAAGCTTAATAGAAATCTGGCTTCATGGGCTACATGGGGGTGACTGGGCATGCTGGGATGGGGTAGCTTAATTGCTGAATGCTACATAAAAATACCCTGTGCTAGGAATTTTCATCCCAAAATGGCTCAGATTGCACCACAGAGCATGTGGGGTTTCTGGCGGCCCCCAGGCCCCCGGCCTAATTTTTAAACGCCTCGCTGCACTCTGCAGTTAACAACCACATACACCTGTTTAGATATGATTGTACAGGTGTTCCCAAAGAAATCGAGAACCCGGAGTGGAAACTGACATCAGTTTCTAGCCAGATTCCGCTGGAGCGTAATCTGAGCGGAAACAGGTTGGAAATTTCATTACCAGTTTCCAGTCCATTTCCGCTGGATTGCAAACAGAACGGAAACTGACATCAGTTTCTGACCAGTGTCCACTGTAGCGGAAATTTAAGAACAGCTTTCCGTCCAGTCTCCGTGCACCGGAATCTTAGCGGAAACCTATGTCCGTTTCCGACCTGTTTCTGCGCAACCGGAAACAGGCTAGAAACTTAATAGCAGTTTCCGGTCCATTTCCGCTGGATTTGAAACAGAGCGGAAACTCACGTTGGCATCTGAGCCATTTCACAAGCAAGTTGGAAACTTCAATACCAGTTTCCAGTCCATTTCTGCTGCATTGGAAACAGAGCGGAAACTGACATCAGTTTCTGACCAGTTTCCGCTGGAGCGGAATCTGGGCGGAAATTTAACAACAGGTTTTTGTCCAGTTTCCATGTACCGGAATCTTGGCGGAAACCTAGGTCATTTTCCGATCTGTTTCTGCTCAAGCGGAAACCGACTGGAAAGTTGAATAGCAGTTTCCGGTCTATTTCCGCTGGATTGGAAACATGGGGGAAACTCGCGTTGGTTTTCAAGCTGTTTCTGCTCGAGCGGAAACAGGTCGGAAACTCCAGTACCAGTTTACAGTCCATTTCCGATGCATTTGAAACAGAGCGGAAACTAACATCAGTTTCCCACCCGTTTCCGCTGAAGCGTAATCTGGGCGGAAATTTAACAACAGGTTTCTGTCCAGTTTCCGTGTACCGGATTCTTGGCGGAAACCAAAACACCTGTTTCCACTGGCTTCCGCATTGCGGAAACAGGCTGGAAATGGGGTGTTACAGTTTCCAACTGGTTTTCGCCAAGAATCCGCATTTTTGGAAACCAGTACATTTCACCTGGTGAAAGTCATTGCATCAAGCCAGTGACTGCAGTCTATTCATGAAGCATGGCTTTGAAATGTAAATGAGTTCCAGGCTGCCTCTGACAATAATGACTGGCAGAAACTTCTGTTTGGGACTTTGAATATTTGCATAAAAATTGTGATCTGCATTCTACAAGTGACCTGCATTTACAAGCCCACTGGATTGATTCCTTCAGTGTTTCCCAGTTCCTTGGCTTTGGAAGAATATTTGCACGTGAACTTGGGTGTATGCATTAGCCTGCAAGACAATGCAACCCTGTCTGTGACTTAACAGTGGGACTTTCAGCTACACAGGTACCATAACCACAAAGGCTGAGCAATTCTAAATTTTGAGAATTATCCATCATATCTTTGGTGTTTTGCTGGTTTACAAGGTTTTAATTAAAACAGTCTCTTGTCATATTATACAACTTCGACATGGGCGAGGAATTTCGTGCAAATTTATTCTAGTATTACTGCTATAAATGGAAAGAAATGCTTGTCAAGGTGAACTTGCAAGAGGGATGCCATAACAAAGGCCTTAACTATAAAAATGTGGTGTATATGGAACTTACCATCTTTCAGACTCCTTCCTATAGTGGAATTCCCTTGCATGAACCAATCATGAATTATATAATTAATCCACAAATCCGGGACAATAACAGGGTGTGATACCACCCATTATTTCACACACATCGGATTCAACATTGAAAACAATGTCTCCAACCGCATATCCTTTAAGGAACATTTCCTTTCACTTTGTAAATATTCCACCAGCACAGCACGATAACACATTTCAATCTATCGTTAGCCCATCACAATACACTCGTTACACATACCCAGGCTCGTTGTTATATATATATACGTCTCATGTCGAAGCATTAGTACTGCATGCTTTTCGAGTTCGTCGCTATGGCAACGACCGTGTAGGTTCATATAACCCCGTTTTCCAAAATCTAGAGCGCATGCACCAAAAAATTAGCCCCGTTTACTCATCTAACAATACCCAAGTATACATAGCTTGTTACCAGAGTTCAACGTGTGTATGATTATAACATACGGTACAGTTCACTAACGTTAAACACGCAGCACATGTAAGACAGGTCAGGTTACCGTATAGCTCAAACCCCCAGGCTTGCGTTATTTTTAACCGCATAAAGAATAATATGTAGGTACTTACGGATGGTAGATATCTTCATATAGTGACGTACGTCCCAGTAATCAAATGAAACCATAAAACTGCTTCGGAATTCATTATCAATATTTCAAAATCACACAAAACGAATGTTCTTGAATATCCACTTAATGACACAATGCATATTCCTTTAAATCCAGAACTGCACACTGTTAGTCAAGGGATGGATAGCCCCTAATGTCTAGGTTCCACATTATACTACAGAGCGCTCTGTAATATGAGACCATTTTTACTCCTCGAGCAAATTTTTTTGCCCGAAGGGTATTGTCGTTGTTGTTGGCATCGTCTGTCTGTCTGTCCGTCTGACTTTCTTGTGAACACGATATCTCAAGAAGAATTATAGCCAGGCATTGTGAATTGATACCACATATGTATTGGGTGAAGGATCAGAAGCCTATTAAAAATGACCGACCCCGACCTATTTTATCAAGGTCAAATTCTAGTACTCGCTATATTTTTGTTAGGATTGAATCTAAGGTCTCCACATTCATATTAAATATGCAACTCGTGATTGACTAGAAGTCTATCCCAGTTGACTGACCTTGACCCAATGTTTATAGGTCATATACTATTTATTGTGATATGATATGAAAAAATAAAGCTGGGCTTTCCAAATTAATACTATGTACACATCTGGCGAAGGTCCAGAGGTGTACTGAACATGACCGACCATGACCTATTTTATCAAGGTCAAATTATAGTATTTGCTATAATTTTGGAAGGATTGAAGGTAGGGTCTCCAAACTCCTATTACTTATGTAAGTGTTGATTGGCTAGAAGCCTATCGCAGTTGATTGACCTTGAGCTATTTATTCAAGGTCATATACGGTTTATGATGGTCTAACACGAAGAAATAAAGCTAGGCTTCCCAAATTAATACTATGTATACATCTGGGGAAGGACCAGAGGTGTACTGAAGATGACCGACCTTGACCTATTTTATCAAGGTCAAATTTTATTATTTGCTATAATTTTGGAAGGATTGAAGGTAGGGTCTCCAAATTCATATTACTTATGTAACTGGTGATAGAAGCCTATCGCAGTTGACTGACCTTGAGCTATTTATTCAAGATCATATACGGTTTATTATGGTCTAACACGAAGAAATAAAGCTAAGCTTTCCAAATTAATACTATGTATACATTAGGCGAAGGTCCAGAGATGTACTGAAGATGACCGACCTTGACCTATTTTATCAAGGTCAAATTCTAGTGCTTGCTATATTTTTGTTAGGATTGAAGCTAGGGTCTCCAAATTCATATTAAATATGCAACTCGTGATTGACTAGAAGCCTATCGCAGTTGACCGACCTTGACCCAATGTTTATAGGTCATATACTGTTTATTATGATATGATATGAAAAAATAAAGCTAGGCTTTCCAAATTAATACTATGTATACATCTGACGAAGGTCCAGAGGTGTACTGAACATGACCGACCTTGACCTATTTTATCAAGGTCAAATTATAGTATTTGCCACATTTTTTTTTACAGAACAAAAATCTTGAGATATGGATCATGCAGACGTCTACGAGATTGGTAACGAAATGTCGCTGTGCTTAACAAGGCACAACGACGAATGCCTTGGAGAAATAGTGGGTACAGCCGATGAATTAGAAAGTCGGAAAGTCAAACTTTCAGCAAAGGCTCTGAGGAGACTAAAAGAAGTAATACCGCAGATAGACGAGCTGATTGAGAACAACGTGTTCACCGAGGAACCCATATTGCTGGACGGAAACATATATATCACGTATTCTCAATTTAAGGTATGGAAGAAAGTACACATTAGATATTGGGTAAAGGATTGGCAGAAGGATACCCTCCTCCCAACAAAAAATGGATTTACTTTCAATGCGGTAACGTGGGAATCTCTTAAAAAACATGTTGCCGGTGTGAACATTGAAGCGGAACCAGCAGAAGCTGATGTGGAGGAAGAGGAGATATATGTAATAGGCGAAAAGAAGCCATGTGACCAGAACGATATGAGAGAGCTATTAATGAACTGTTATGCGAAATCGCTAATCCCAATTATTGGCAAGCTGAGGAGGGAGACGTGTGACGGATGTATAACGGACAACCCCAGTCAGAAAAACCATCCTTGCATCATGGAACCATCAGACTTTCACGTCGACTCCCACATAAATTCAGCACTGAAGTTGATCGATGAAAAGCGTGTAGTAGAGGAGTTTTCTAACCGAATAGTAAACCGTGTCGACTTGTTACCTATAGAATTTCGGAAATATAACGGCAAAGCATGGCGACAGATGATAACGAAGAAGAAAGCCTGGAAAGACGAATTGACCGAATGTGTGAAAGAACTCATGCAGTAAGACGATAGTGTTACAGGACAGTATCGGACTATCTGACGAGTGGATGACACATCGGGATTGTTTCGATAATTAATTAAAAAGTGCACAGGGGGAATGTAGATGTAGATGCAGAATCAAGATGGTGCGTTACATATAGCTTTGTGAGAATAACTGTGATCGTTGACAGTGGAAGGGCGTTTTTTTCCTCATATGTATCAGACTGTGAAGAAGTGAAGGGACGGTTAGGATGTATGAATGGCAAGTATAAGTCATCATAACTTTTTTTTTCATATTTGTGTATTAATATTACAATGGTTGTAGAAATGTTAGAAAAAATCAATGTATTACATATATCTATGTACTGTAGAAACGATTAAAATGAAATTAGCGTAATATAACATGAAGTGTGAGTGGTCTTTTATATCGATCAATTGTATGGGAATATGCCGGATACATGGGTATAAAGGTCAAGAATGATGTCGGGGAAAATTGTTGACACTCGCAAATATGAAAGAACCCAGACATAGTCCTGATGCGGGCAGTGGTATACACTGGACTCGGTTTGTTAGTCTGTTCTCAACATTTTAACATAATGACGGTATTTAGTCCGATAGTAAGAAATAGACTCAGGGAACGGAATTGACGTACTTGACAGAATTGGCTTTAATCAAGGCAATTTCGTTCAGTACCTCTCTACCGCTTATTTCATGGGTAGCTTCTCGTCGATAACCACTCATCCAGAAATAGCCTTTCTGTTGACGAAGCGATGATGCTGTCGGTGGTATGCTCACGCCTTCGTTATAAGATATTTATTAGTCGACATCCCCTATCTCTAGTGTTTTGATGACGTCACTTCCGGTTGACGTCCTCTATTCGTGAAAACGAAGAACCCTTGGGGGAAATCCCATTCTCCCTGACGTCATCCTACACAGTCAGTCATAGGTCAAACTTTTTGGGTGAGGAGAAGGAGGAGGAGGAGGAGGAGCAGGAGGAGGAGGCGGAGGAGGAGGAGTAGGAGGAATTGTAGGAAATAGAGACAAACCCATACGATGATTATAAAATAATGGCTCTATTCATAATAGAACTGCTTTACAAATAATGAGGGAATCAGCTTATATGAAATACATCGCCTCTTTGTGGCTATCGCTTTAACATCTAATGTTTATCTACTAATATTTCTACTGGAGTCTTCCCTGTCACTACTTTCCACATAGTCGTTATTATTACTAACGCTATCAATCAACCTATCGAATAAGAATTTCCGCATCTTAATCGTCTGTCTCAGTGCTTCCTCGTAGTCCACGTCGTATAACGTTTGTATACACCTCGTTGTTTTCAAAATCTCGTTATGAATATAATCAGTTTGTAGCTTTTGCATGTTCACGAGCAGTTTGTAGTATGTTTGACGTAAGGTCTTCATCATCGATGAAATATAATCCTGCGTAGCGTTTTCACCAGACTCATCCTCGTCATGACCTTGGCTTATATATTGCTGTTTTCTCTCATCAATCACAACCCTGTAATCTCTTGCGATAGGTTTACCGAACATCTCGTTCCACACGTTATATTTGACCCGTTTCCGCAAATGGCTGGGTTTATCTATTTTCCTAGGATGGGTGATTTCTTCATAGTTACAACCCTCTTCATCTGAAGGGTATTTCCTCTTTCGAAGCTCAATTCCATTCTCGCCCCTATGGATCATCTGCCTCTGCTGGGACTCGTCCTCGTCTTCATTCCGTTTGAACCACGGTGCATCTGTTTTCGTATGCAATCCCTCTCCGACTTGATCATTCCTCTCAGCGGAAGATGGCGGATCGTGATATTGTATCACGTTTTGAAGGGGAACGGGTATGCGTTGAAATTGTGTTGATGGATTATGAATTGGGGGTGGGCGAGGCAGCAGTTGTCCTTCTTCCACAAGTTTCTCGTCCCCTGGTATCACATTGGTAGACAGTCTGTCATTTTCCGCTGTATGGGGTTTTAAATCGATGAACAGATATCCGTACGGACGAGATGTGGCTTCGTGAAATTTTGTCATAAAATGTGTCGTATCTCGAGGAAAGATCCGTCTCCCGAACGTGCAAATTTGCTGTCTATCAATAGGATTATCGAATAAAACGAAAACTGACAGCTTAGCGTGATATCTCGAGATGCCTTGCCTTGAGGGAAGAGATTCTGAGTCAGATAAATTATGGATAAATTTCTGTGATGCGAACCTTTGGTGAATAGGTCGGCAATTTTGTCTTCGCGCTTCACCTCGCCCATCAAATCGTCCAGAACAATAACGTTGGTTTGGTCGGGGTCGAAGTAATACTTTTCACCTACGTCGTGAGGTATGCCGGGGAGAAAGTTGACATTTTCCAGACTTGTAGATTCATAGGCTGTCTGCCATTGACTGTAACACCATACGATGCGTGTTGGAGATGGGTAGATATTAGCACGCTTCAAAAATTTCATTACCCATGATGTCTTCCCACTACCAGTAGGGCCGCTGACGATCATAGTAAATGGATGTGCTAATGCTCTCGAGCGAGCCATAGATCGAGTGTCCTGATTACGTTTATGTTCCGCTATTATTGGTTGAGTCTCCAATTGGTGTATAACTTGATGTCTGATCAGGATATCCGGACGCGAGAATGTTTTCTGGCACACCGTGCACTTGTTTGACATGTTGACGCTTCTCTGCCAAAACGTAGATTAATTTTGATATCATTTTTCTCCATATTTTATACTATGCGGTATATCCTCCTTTCCTCCCCCTCCTCCTCCCGCGTTCCCCTTACCGGCACTTGTACTCTTGCTTTCTGACGCTGTCTATGGATTTCTGCTTTAGCCTGCTCTACAACTCGCTGTGCCGGTGAAATTAATTCAACTTTCATTTCTCTTGTACGTGATTTGTTAGTCGAATTCGCCGTACTGCTGCCTTGTGCGATATTAGGAGAGTTTGGAGGAGAATGCACTCTCCGTACCCCGATCTCACAAATTTCCTCCATTAGATGAGCTCTACTCTGGTCTCGATAAAATTTAATCCACATATCGGCATAGTCAAGATTGTCTTCAGTCGACATGATAAAGCGACAGTAGTGAAGCGTTCAACGGTTTCTAAATGATTGCTAAAATTCCTCTTATAGAGTTATGATATAGGTACGACAACACGGAATGCTGTAAAGGGAATTACAGGGGTCTTTACTGGGATTGGACGTTTTCGGAGTCCTCGTTGTCACTCAAAGTCGATTGAAGAAAATAATTTGCGGTTTCCAGCTGCGTCTCTATAAAGCTTTGAAATGCCACATGCAAGGTCAGCAGATTCTGAGCACGGGTAGTTGTGTTGGTATCGTCTTCGGTTCCTATCTGTTTCTTATGCAGTAGAAGACATACACGGGTCAACAATTGGATGTCATCTAAGAGCGTGATAAGATGACAACGCCTGCGTTGGTACTGAGAGAGCTCATTGGTCCCACCTTGGGGTGTATCGATAATAGCGTCGAGTTGAACGTCGATTCGACGTAAGGCTTCGGCTAGAATATCCTCATTGTGGGGTTCAAAGTTTCCATAAGTCAGTGTGGACTCCGTAGTATTCATGGTGAAATAAAGAAAGACGGTGTCCTGTGAGCTCGTAGACGGGCTACCGCTGGCTGTAGTACCGTACAACGCGTGTTCAACGCTAAGGAACCACTTGTTGGAAAAGTGCTAATGATGACTTGCGGTATACATGACCTGGATGATGAGCATAGCCATTTCAACAGATTGCTCGAGATAGAGAGCTCAGCGGACGATGATAGCGCTTATTTATATAGCTTCGGGGGAGAACGTGGCATGATGTCATGAGGTATAAATAACCGGATATGTACAGATATGTAGTAAAATTAGGGTAGACGAGGGCGCTTATATATATATAAGTTCGGGGGGAGAATGTGGCATGATGTCATCGCGTATAAATAGCCGTATACGTATAGAAATTAGGTGGATGACGGTACTCTCAACGACTCCGAGTCAACCAAAATAGCTTCGAACTCTCCCGTACACCTGCTCGTATTTATAACCCTCCGACCTATTTAAGTGACGTCATCGGCTTCCATGCGTCCTTGGCCGTCAACCCCCATATTCCTATCTACTGTTGCTACAAGATGACACCTCACACGACGCATTCGGACTAAGGATGATCCCTCTCTACACCAAATACCTTCCTTCACTGCCCCAAAATGTCCACTTTCGCTACTACTCGTATCGATGATGGCCCCTCTGGGCCCCAAAACAGCCTCCCAGCGCTATTTACCTACTGCACATGCGCGGAATGTTGAAAACAAACAACACACTAGTGTAGGCGCATGCTCCACCATGTATGCATTGCATTGATACCTCACTCGACTCCATCGGACAACTAGTGGTCCACCTAGACCCCAAAACGTCTATTTCCATACACTTTCTCCACTGCGCATGCGCAGAATGACGTCAGTTTTACGTCACAGCCATACCTTCGGATGCTCCCTCACCACTGCTTTACAATGATACCTCACTCGACTCCATCGGACCATTCGTGGCTCACCTCGACCGCAAAACCCTCTAGCGGGGCCCATACAGGGTCCAGTTTTCGACACTACATGACCACATCCCGACAAAATGCCCAGTTTTCGACACCGGTCGTGCCGCCATCTTGAACCAGAAGACAGACGCCGCCATCTTGGATATGTCCCATAATACACCGGGTCAAAATACGCGATTCTGATTGTCTGATGTCCAGAGGTGACGCCCCATTCACCCAAACCGGAAGTGACGTCATACCCCTCATTTTGCATGCACCCATCCACTGCCCCTTCACATAAGCTTCACTTTGATACCACACTCGACCCAATCGGACCATTATTGGCTCCCCTAGCTCCAAAATGTCTATTTTCATACCCTTTGGTCACCGCGCATGCGCAGAATGCCGATATTTCAACCCCACACCCAGCCCATCAAATGCCTCTTCACGAATGCTTCACTTTGATACCTCACTCGACCCCATCGGTCCATTAGTGGCTCCCCTAGCTCCAAAACGTCTATTTTCATACCCTTGGGCCACCGCGCATGCGCAGAATGCCGCTATTTCAACCCCACACCCAGCCCATTAGATGCCCCTTCACATAAGCTTCACTTTGATACCTCACTCGACCCCATTGATCCATTAGTGGCTCCCCTAGCTGCAACACGGCTATTTCCATACGCCTGGTCTACACGAGTTGTCTCCCTTGGAGCTATATACAGACCTCGGTGGCTTTTTTAAAAAAATTCACCGATTCGCTCCGCAACACTTCCCATAATGTTCTACATGATGAGACTAAGAAAACGAGACCCCACAGCCATACCGCAAATGTATAGAAGTAAGTTTCCCATTCGATTCAACATGGACCAGTGCGCCAGTATGTGCCGAATATTTATATATCATATTTTTAACGTTGGAATATACAACAAGACTCGTGGTGTAATGGTTAACGTGTCTGCCTCTGGATAAAGAGGACCCTGGTTCGAGTCCCGGGTTCGTTGTATAGAGTTTCACTTTTTTTTTCTTTATTTATTTATTTATTTATTATTGATTTATTTATTGATTGATTTACTTATTGAATTATTTGATTGATTGATTGATTTATTTATTAAAATTAATTAATTAAAATTAATTGATTAAAATTAATTAATTCAAATTAATTAATTCAAATTAATTAATTAATTTATTTATTTATTTATTTACACCCATGACATGACTGAAAAGAGCCTCACTCGGCCCAATCACATCAGCCGCCATCTTGGTCCCACTCCCACAGCCGCCATTTTGACCACCACCACACGCCGCCATTTTGACCACCACCACACGCCGCCATTTTGACCACCACCACACGCCGCCATTTTGACCACCACCACACGCCGCCATTTTGACCACCACCACACAGCCGCCATTTTGACCACACTTGCACTCAGTGACCCCTGTGACGTCATAGTTACATCCGGGTGAACAGACAGGTCAATACATGTTCACAGGTCAAAACAGCGGCCACTACCGGCCCCAAGAGTTACCTCCCCCGACAAAATATGGTCTGTGCCGTGTTTACACTACTACTATCACAGTTACACAGTGATTGTAGATGTTCAATTTTTTTACAGCGATGTGTACTTTTGGTACACAGTTGTTTTAGAGAGTAGTTATACGCTAGCTATATATATGGCTAGCTCAATGATGAATATATTTACAAACTTTCAGACTATACTGTCTTCATCGTCAGGTAGTGACTGACTACCTGTCTTACGTGAAGTCTGATCTGCTGAGAGCAGTTCACACTGTGCATAGTCCTAGCACAGGTAGCAGTCCTTGTATATCGGAGGGCAAATATTGCGAGATGTATATATGGGGTGGCACTGGAGGCCATATTGGGTCTGAGTATAAGGGCAGGCCGGAAACCAATTTTGATGCTGTCGAAAACTTCAACTTCATTTTGGGAAAAGTATTCGTACCAAATTGGCAAATCTGTTTTCAGTTACCTTTATTAGCAATTACTTCAGCTTTGAAACCTACTTCAGTAGTGATAATCCAATCATTTTTTCCCTAATTCCATTTAAAACAGGAATTCAAATGCAACTTTAAGCAATGTGTATAACTTCCTTGCATTTCGACGAACAATGCACCATATCCCTCGGTTCGAGAGTATCAGATAAGATGACGGCGGCCATGTTGTAGTCGATGAAAACGACGACGTTCTATTTGGCGTTCTATGTGGATTTATTAAAAAGTATGAGAACTCAGACATGTACACACCATTTCATTTACAGGCAGGTAAAGCATGATTGTGCCAAAACTTTTAGCGCAAATCTCAAAATTATGAACGATTGGGCTTGAAAGGTTTCTGCGAAAAAATTTGGTTCCCGACCTGATCTTATCTATAGAGACCTCCGTCCCCCCCAACCCTTTTCTCTCCCCCCCCCCCAACTCACCAATGACTGCTGCATGTGAGTCCTAGCGCCAACTTGTGAATATATACCAAGTGGCTGAAGAAAACAAGTTACAGAGTAATTATGCGCAGTAAACACGTCATGTTTAGCTGCTTGGTATATACTCATAAATAGGCGGTTTTGAGCCTACTAGTCGAGCAACATGACTGATTATATTATCAGAGTCATCCCATGCGATCCAAGACGACTCGCTGACAAAAATAAAATGAATCTTTATTATGTAATAAATAAAACGTCAGCCCCAATCTCAAGACTGACTTTCATGTTTTAAACGAGACAAAATATCATTTTACGCACATTTAATTAATTTCCATTTGGATTTTTAGTTTTTGTAATAACGGGGGAGGAGGACCTTTGGTCCTTTTTGTGAAAGAGCCGAAATTGGGTCCCAAATCATCACTGGATGAAACCCTGCTCCGGAAAATATGACTTCATTTCAAAGAGTCTAAAACCATTTTAGGGAGCTTTTCACAAAAGAATTTCCTCAATAATTTCTCACTTTGCTGTTAAAAGAAATTCTTTTTTTTTATCAAATTTTGAAAAATATGTCAATAAAATTGAATAGGGAAAAGACCGTTCTTTCTATTAATTGCGAGGAAAACTCGCCCTGGAAATTAAAAAAAATGTTCTTCTGGGTACATTTTCTGAAATCTTCGTTTAATAAACCCAACATGAAAAATGATATACATACAAAAGAAATATTTTTTGCTTTATTTTCAGTATAATTATATAAAGGATGTGTGATGTTTACATACGAAAAACTCCTTGGTCTGTGGCGGTAATGGAGCAGTTTTTTTTTTCTTCAATCCAAAACCTGCAAAAACATATTTTGCTTGAAGAATATGTACTGAAATATCAGCCTGGAAACACTTACGATGGTCAGTTGCATGAAAATGAGTTCACATTTCATCAAAATGTGCTCCCTGTGCTATTTTTGTATTTCTGAGGCATTTATAAGGAGAATTTTCCCTTGTAACAAAAATATATCACCTCAAAACAAAATTATATTTTCGCAAAGATATTTGGGAGATTGCTCATTTGAATCAAGTCTGATTTTTTTTTTTAATCGTAGTAGAATTTATTCACACATGACAATGTTACAGAGTTTACAATGAAAGTAACAAATAACAATACATACTATACTCGTTCACACTGTCATATTAGTTTCGTATTTTAAAATTAGAATTGTATTTTCATTGATAGTTTCGCGAAATTTTGCTATATATATGGATTGAATTTGTATATTACAGTATGTACAATCAGGTATATAACATATGTATATTGATATCGATATATCTTGGAGATTATAATTTTATCGTTTTTGTATCGTTAAATATTTACATTTTGCCATACTACGATTAAAGGAAAGGAAAGTAACAAAAAAGGTGAAAGAGGAGAAAAAAAAAACATGTACGAAAGTTTTGAGAACCCTGTCGACAAATTAGAGTGGATACGATAGAGAGTAAAGCTAAGCGAAAAGAGAACAAATAAATACCAACTGAAAAACAAAACAAATGTACATAAATTGCATGCATCCCATTTTTTTAACAGTTTCTGTATGTTTTCATATTTCATGACACAAATACAACATTTCGGTCAGAAAGGGCTTTAATCGACGGAATCTGCCAGGTGACCCCACTTCGTTTTGAATGCTATAATATTGTTATTTTTTGTTGCTATCTTTCTCTCCATATTCCTTGCATTATAAATATTGTCCTTAAGCAACTCGAAAGATGGCGGCCTCCTCCGAGTTCGGTAAGAATGTATACAGCATTTAGTCAACACAATTAAATGATTCAGTAGTAGGGACTTACTTTTATATCCCAGTAGCACGTGCTCCTGGTTAAGGTTAAATCGATCATGAATTTTTGATTCGATAACCCAGATCTGGAAGCGTGTCCACAGCTGCTTGGAATATTCACAATTCCAAAAGAGGTGAGTTATTGTTTCTTGTTCCTTCTCACAGAAGCTACATTTATCAGATTGAGCTTTCCCCCATTTATACAAGAGTGAGTTAGTTTCCAAAACATGGTGATTGATTTTGTATTGAAAAAATTGAAGCTTTGTTTCGGAAGATATCGCAAATGCATTCTGGTAGATAAATTTCCAGTCAAGGTTGTTTTCGATTGTGATGTTCAAGTTCAGTTTCCATTTAGTTTGGCTGCTATGAGCTGGCACTTGTACATTTTTAACAAGCAGTCTGTACACAAATTTACAAGAGGATTGATTTCGTATTTTTGAAATAAGTTTATTTCTTTCGGCCAGATGAATATTTTGAATTTCACGACGAATATCTTTTCTTCTGTCATATGGGATGTTCTGAATGGTAGCGTAGTAGGCTAAGAATTTTTTTTGGTGGATATGATATTTATCCTGAAATTCTCTTAGAGTTAAGAAGTTGAAACTATCGTTAACTAAATCTTTAACCGTTACTGCGCCGGCATTGCTCCACTTGCATACATCATTCCATGCAGATAAGGGTGCGTAATTGTAAAGTAATTCTCCTGCTATTGACTGATTATTAAAAGGTTCACATTTCGTACATTCGAGCCATGCAGCGATGACATCCTTCCAGAAATAGTTTTTTATGGAGCTTGTTATGTCTGCCAGACCATATGCGTTCAAGTCCCAGACCTTAGATCCTAGGACGGGGATTATATCGTCCATTAGATCTGAGTGAAACTCAGAAAATTCTAGAGATCTTGTTACCCATTTACTCTTCATGGAGTTAATAAAAGACGGTATATGGATCATATTTAAACCGCCCTCTTCTTGACAGCTTACAAGAGTTTTCCTTTTAATCTTGTCTGGACCTCCTCGCCAAATGAACTCAAAGAACGTCTTTTCCAATTCCTTCTGAAAAGCTTCCGAGGGATTGGGTAATGCAGAAAACAAATGAGTTAATAGTGGTAGGGCAAAGGTTTTTATCACTGTTATTTTCCCAATTGGGGTCAGATTACGCTTCCACCCTAATAGTTTTCTAATGCTGTTAAGTTTTGAGTGATAATTTAAATTAGTCATATCTTCCAGATCTGGGTTAAATGCTATGCCTAGTAATTGGAACCCGCCGGGGTCCCAGTTAATTCGGAAGTGTGGACAGAGTTTAACTCTGTAACCTTTACTGCTTCCAATCCAATGAGCCGTTGATTTTTCAACATTCAAACATAGACCCGAAAAGTCCTCCAGAAGGCCCATAGCACGTGTCAAAGACTCTTTCGAGCCATCCAGCAGCAACGTAGTGTCGTCAGCATATTGCAAGACCTTTATCTCACTATTTTTAAAAGTTATACCTTTAAAGTGAACGTAAAGGCTGCGACAACACACGCACTGTGTGGAAGAACTATATTAAAAGTATCATTTGGCAGCAACAAATATTTTTTGTGATTTTTTCCCTTCCAAAAAAAAAATTCCAAACACGGGAATTATTGACTGATGCAATGAGCGACTGGAGTCGGCCATATCAGTTTATTCATTAGCCTTGCGCCAATGAAAACGCTTGTACGGAGCACGTGATATTTTCCCGTGACGTAGTATCACTTTGTTTTGGCATAGCTGTAGCACGAATTGTAATTGCGGTGGTGGAGAGCTCGGCTGTTTCAAGCGTGTTTTGATTGTGCTGCGTGTCTCCAGCAAGTGTTTACTGACCTGACACGTTCGATGAACTACTCACTACTTTCGTCGACATCGGAGCGTTTTGGTTCAAACTGGTAACCCTGTAAACCTTCATTTGTCTCTTCGTCAGAACTTGAAGTCAGGCTAGCCTCCTCGTGCATCGCTATGTTTACATGCTTTCTGCGCTTTCTAACTCCACAAAGTAAAGAGCTCCGAGGTGATACAACGTCACTGCTCTGAGTGAGATAGCCAGCATGGCGGCAGCCGGGGAACAATAATATAACGGAGATAATTTCGTTCGTACTCGGTGCAAAAAAATCCTCAAAAATATTTGTTGCTGCTATTTCAGTATTTCAATGTAGCTCTTTCCCACAGAGTGCATGTTGCCTCAGCCTTTACGTTCACTTTAATGTTTTCATCTTTTTTTAATTGCTATTGCTAGTAGCTCAGCGATTATGATAAACAGATATGGAGATACAGGGTCGCCCTGGCGACAGCCCCTCTCAAGTTCGAAAAAAGGTGACATAAAGCCGTTATTTATTACGCAGCTTTTTGAGTCATATTGAAATAGCTTGATCCAACCGCAAAGTGTTTCACCGAAACCGAAAGATCGCAGCGCATTGTGCATAAATCCCCAGTCGACACTGTCAAACGCCTTTTCAAAGTCGATTAGGAATAGTAATCCAGGAATTTGATTTTCTTCTGTACACTGCATTACATCATATATGAGTATGGTGATTTCGCCTATGAACCTGCCTTTTATGAAGCCTTTTTGTGTTTCACTGATGATGGTAGGCAGTACCTTTTTTTATTCGATTTGCAATGCAGGAAGAGGCTAATTTATAATCAACATTTAGGAGAGATATAGGGCGCCAATTTTTTATTAAAGATCTATTTTTTCCCTCTTTGGGAATACAGATTATCACTCCCTGTTTTTGGAAATCAGAGAGTGAGCCTGTTGAATAGGCATGATTTAGAGATCTAACTAGAAAAAACCCCAAACTGTCCCAAAACGTTTTATAAAACTCGGCAGGAAAGCCATCGGATCCTGGGGATTTTCCATTTTTCATATTTTGCAGGGCCAGGAAACATTCCGGAACAGAAATAGGACCTTCACAGGTGAGTTTGTTGTTGTCACTGAGGCGTATATCATGTTTTAGGAATAGATCGTCTTTTTCTGAGTCTATATATTTTGCCCTGGAATAGAGTCCGGCATAAAACCCTTTCATTTCATTCAGTATTTCTTTTGAGGTTGTCACCTCGCTTCCATGCTGTGCAAGGAGTTCTGAAATGTTTTTGGTTATGAAATTTCGTTTCTCTAATCCTGAAAAAAAGCTGAATTCCTTTCCCCGTTTTCGTACCATTTAATTTTAGATCGCATAATTGTTCCTTCTATTTTAAAAAGACGTAGTGATTCCAGCTCGCTCTTTTTGTTTTCTAACTTTTCAAGATTTGTATTCTGGATGCATTGGCATGCTTCTACTGTCAGCTCTTTTTCCAAGTTCAATATTTCTGTTTCGATATCTCTTTCGCGTTTCTCTCTGATCTTTTTTTTTTGTAATTGAGAAAGGTATTGTGGCGCTCCTAATTTTAGCTTTCAGCAACTCAAAAAATACTTGGTCATCTAGGGTGAGAGAAAGGGTGTTGGGTTGAGTAATGTCTCCAGATATGTAGTGTTCCTTGATAGTATCGGTGATTACGGTTTTGATCAAATCAATGTATTCTGTGTCACAGAGAAGCTGAGTTTTCAACTTTCAATAACCTCTTCCCTTTCCCACATCTTTAAATGCGCATTTTAAGGAGACTAAAGAGTGATCCGATCTTCTAGATGTCTCAATATCTGAAGTGCACCGAGATGCGGATATGTCGTCGGTCACAAGAAAATAATCGAGTCGACTTTGTTTGATGCCGGTGTTAGTTCTTTTCCTCCAGGTGAAACGCTTTGTGGTTGGATTTTGCACACGCCATATGTCGTTGAGGCTAAGCTTATCCTTAAGTTCTAAAATGGCTAGTCTTGCTTTTTGGTTATTATAACCACGATAGTTTTGTGTGTCCAGACAAAAGTCTTGGACAAAATTCCAGTTACCACAGGCTATAATAGAGTTGCTATCGAACGAGTATGCTTCTTCAAACAGATTCTTGAAAAACAATGGCTCGTCTGTGTTTGGTCCATACAAGTTTATCAGTGTTAGTCTTCTGTCAAAAATTGTGATATCTAATATAATATATCTCCCATATGTGTCTTTCTTACAACCATGTAAAGTATATTCGAAATTTTTCCGAAATAAAATTGCCACCCCTGTGCTATTTGATCTCCCGTGACTAAAAAAGCAGGTATAACCCCAATCATCCTCCCATTCTTTTTCTGTTGGTTGTGAACTGTGGGTCTCCTGGAGGCAAATAATCGAGATGTTTCTTCGTTTTAGCCAAATAAAGACGTCTAGTCTTTTTTTCTTATCAGAGTGAAGCCCCCTGACATTCGCCGAGACAATCTTCACCTCGTCTGCCATGAAAAATTCGTCCCTGTTTGCTTCACCATTATGGATGCGATTTTGCTAGTTTGATAGGATGAGCAATACACTGTACTTTTAGCCTTTTCAATACTATAATACAAATAAGTTCTCGGTAAAGCACAAAAGATCATATTGAATAAGAAAAGAAAAGAAAAAAGATGAATAAGAAAATATAGGTGGCAGGCTCGGGCAAGGCGAATCAAAGAGACTGAAAAATGTGGTAATAACACAATACAAAATCAAACCTGGATAGCATAGGAACGGTGGTCTGTGTTCGTGTACCATAAACAAACGAAATGTTTACAAATCGTGTATATTGACAGCTCATATAAAATGGATAATACACCCATGTGTATTGGCCTTAGATTGTTGATTTGTAACATACAGTTGTATGTATTTGTATACAACATTTATCCGTGCACATCTGAAAGTTTCGACAATGCCTATGCACATATGGTTTACAAATTAGACGCTATTTACCTTTGAAATTTTTATAAAGTACTCAGAGGTATATTCAAATAAAGTGTATAAGGCGATAACGCACAAATACAGAATAATCTTGTTTTGAAACAGGGTAACGTATGTTGCTGTACAGTAACGGTACATAAATGTGTATCGCTTGCGGCTTTCAGCAAATGAGTATTTTTTATTTTTTTTTACAAACATGAATAATAGCGTTACACAAGTGTGCATCAGCATGAATTGATTCTCGCAGATTGGATACACACTACACAGTAAAAAGATAACTGTGTATTAACGCTACATGTACTAATAAACACACACAAAAATTCACTGAAAAGGTATAGTTATGTTACACAACAAATATTACCCGTACTCTATAGTGACATTGTGTTGCTATGGTTAGTTCGTAATAATCTGAATGTTCAGGATACACTCATTGAACTAGTGTAAAATACGCGTAAACGTTACTATCATATTACGTAGTAGGTTATTGTGCAGTCAGCGTACACAAGTGTGAATACACCTTTAGTTCACTCGGAGGATTTGAAAACACCGTATTCAAAAATAATTCAACTAGTAGTCCTGCAGATAGTTGATACCCACGGAGCGCTGAGAGGAAGATGAGCGTCGACCGCGCTCACTTGGGGTGGAGGGTCGTCTGCCATTTCCCCGGCCGCCCCGACCTCGGTATTCGAAGCTGCGACGAAAAGCCTCTCCATGGGGGCGTCCTGCAGCAGCAGCTATATCATCTACATCCTGGATAGTTTTGACGTGATGGATATCTCCTCCCATCGTTTTGACGAGGATTTTCCCATTGCTGGACCATGCCCCTTGAAGAGCATCGTTTGCCACAGCACTCATCAGTACGCTCTGATTTTTTCGTGTGAGGTCTTCCCTGATGATATGTTTGCTCCCCTTTAGTAGCTTTCTCTTGTATATTGTTTCCAATTTGTGTTTTCGTCGGAGAAATTTGACAATGATTGGCCTCGGTTGATCATTGTACATTTTTTCCGAGCCGGTGTGCCATGTCGATATCCCCTGAACGTACATGTGTATCTCCATTTTGAGTTTGTTTTCGAGTAGATCTTTCACTTTTTCAGAGCATTGCTCCCATGTCTCTCCCTTTTCGTCCCCGTCTATTCCCCAAACTCTGATATTCGCCCTGCTTGTGTACTGTTCCAGGTCGTTCAGTTTCTCTTGTGTTTCCATTGATCTGTCCTCATAACCACTAAATTTGTTCAAAGAGTTCTGAAGTTGTTTTTTGAGAGGCGCATTCTCTTCCCTTAGTGTGAAAACTTCCCCCTCGAGAACCTCAGTTTTCTTCGTTTGCCTCTCGGTTAGTTTTTCCCCCGCAATGAACAATGCATTTTCCATTTGCTGATTTGACACAAAGTTTTCTTTCAAAGTTTGCAGTTCGGCCATCTGATTTTTCAGGCCTGTCAAAGTTGAAGTGATATTTTTTAGGCTCTCCTCAACACTGAAAGATTCTGTGTTGCACTGCATGTTCTTTTGTATATTAAATGCGGAGTTCTGTTTTTTTTTTCGTCAGCTTTTTGCTTTTTCCTGTCTTGTTTTGAGGGTTTGGGGGGAGGTGCTGGTTTGGGGGTGCTGGAATCAAACGACGCGCCCCCAGAGGCGGAGGAAGTTTCTAGGGGTCTTTTAGACATACTTATTTTCTCCAGTGCATACGGTACACCGATGCGATGTATCTATATATTATGTTAACGTAGGCCTTCGAAGTGTCAGTTTAGGCGAAACTTACTCGTATTACTTTGTCTGGTAGAGCTAAGGCTTGCTGCACGGGATTTTCACTCCGTCATGTCCGAACACGGGGCCCGGTCGCCAGTTTATCGTTTCTTCATGTCTTTTTCTCACATAGATCACCAAGTGGTCGTTTCAGCTACATCTTCATGGTAAAATGTATCCCTGGGGAGGTTGCAGTCACAAAATTTGAACGAGAAAAACACTGTAAAGCTTGAAATATTCTATGTTTAACAGGAGCTGACAAAAAGGCGACTGATTTTTGTTTGAGGAGTCATATTCTCATGACAAGAGAAAATCTTCTCTATAAATGCCTCAAAAATACAGCATTAGCCCAGGTAGCATATTTTCATGAATCAAACATTCAGTTATATTCAGCACCCCATACGACCCATTTAAACCAATAGTGGCCGATCATCTCGACCTCAAACCGCCCGTTCCCATGAACTTTAGCACTGCGTAAGCGTGCCATAGCCAATACATCCAGAACCCACCCGTCCATTCGAAAGCTCCCCCACGAGTACTTCACTTTGACACCCCATTCGGACCAATAGTATTCCATCTCGACGCTGGAACGGCCATTCCCATGTCCTTTTCCCACAATTCCCGGTCTACGCCAGCGCGCCTTAGTCTCTACCTAAATTCCCAAAATGCCTGAGTTCGCTACAACTCCTAATGATGACGTCACTGATGAAATGGTCATCCCTGAAGTCGTCAACTACACCACACGAGCTTCAAAATGAGACCCTACATGACCTATTTGGATACAATATAGGCCCTCAATCTCTCATATACGCCCTTGCGCTTCTCCAAAATGTCCACTGGTAGATACCGTGAAATGTGCGTAATATTGTTGCATGTTCTCTTTAGGTCTACATGTTGATAGTGAAAGTCTGCTCCGTACACACATGTAACTAATATTACCGTGTTTGACATGGAACATTGGACTTTACCTCCATTTTTGGCATTTCCTTATGTATTTCAGCATGCTTATTTTACGTATCATCTCGAACCAGAATTTTTCGCTGTTAAACAATCCGTAATAAAATGAATACGAGAAAGCCAGAACGCACACTATGCAAGCCTCATTTCTATGGGTTTTCATTATTATGCGTTATTTTGTGTTCCTGTAGGCGTCTTATCTTTGAACAGCTAGATGGAGCATGTTTATGGATCTTATTCACATGCATGTATCTTATTAGGGTTCCCTTTCTGTGAACAGCTATAATATGGACAGAGTCAACACTTATATGATTTTTCATCAGTATGGTTTCTTTCATGTTTCTTTTTTTTCTTTAGATTTTATTATCCACATAATATAGTTATACATATAATACAAACATTTCGACACGTGACAACAGCTGTGAAATAACAATGAGGATTACTTTGATTAAGTACACCACAGACAGTACGACTATATTAATATTATTTGTGGATAGTACCTTCAGTGTTGCATTTCAGATATACGTTATATACATTATAATACAATGCTTTTCACTAATATCCTTGTCATACCTTCCGTGCGCTATATATAAAAATACATAGCAAAGGAGAACCTCGCTGTATACATACATATATACAACATATACTTTACTGGACTTATTTCAAGGTATAGTTTGTATTTTCTTCAATCATATCTATCTGGTACTATTATATGTGCCTGTACATTGTACCACTATTATCTGGATATATTTGGTTATCACTATTCTGAGGTATAATGCATAATTCTATGTGCCTGTACATTGTACCACTATTATCTGGATATATTGTGTTATCACTATTCTGAGGTATAATGCATAATTCTATGTGCCTGTACATTGTACCACTATTATCTGGATATATTTTGTTATCACTATTCTGAGGTATAATGCATAATTCTATGTGCCTGTACATTGTACCACTATTATCTGGATATATTTTGTTATCACTATTCTGAGGTATAATGCATAATTCTATGTGCCTGTACATTGTACCACTATTATCTGGATATATTTGTTATCACTATTCTGAGGTATAATGCATAATTCTATGTGCCTGTACATTGTACCACTATTATCTGGATATATTGTGTTATCACTATTCTGAGGTATAATGCATAATTCTATGTGCCTGTACATTGTACCACTATTATCTGGATATATTTTGTTATCACTATTCTGAGGTATAATGCATAATTCTATGTGCCTGTACATTGTACCACTATTATCTGGATATATTTGGTTATCACTATTCTGAGGTATAATGCATAATTCTATGTGCCTGTACATTGTACCACTATTATCTGGATATATTTTGTTATCACTATTCTGAGGTATAATTAATAAATTCTTACAATACATGTATATCATAATGTAATACATAGCATACTTTCTCACCGATTTCTATATACATATAATAATGGTACGCATAAAAGCTATGGCAGTGAGACGACTGTGGCACAAAGTTTATTTAACCTCTTTGATATTATAACATGAGGATGACCCCTCCCCGGCTCGCGCGCGCACACACACGCACGCACGCACACCAAAAAGTAACAAAGTTGCAACTACGTACCAGTCACATATCTTGAATGACACCAAGAAACTAATGGACTGTATGCCCATCGAATTGGATATTACCCGTCTAAATTGCATATTTCAAAGACATTATTTAAAGCTTCCTTATTGATATGAAGCCAATGGGCCCCACTCCCGTTTTAAGAGCACCTCATTGTTATTTTTCGAGGCTATGTATTTCTCCACGTCTATCCTCTTCAGTATCATCTGTTTACTCCATCGAAACTCGGTTTCACATTACGACATCGACAGACGTATATATATTTTTGGGAAAGTAACATTATGTAGTTAATCAGCCATGAGTTAGCATTGCCCATAATAACTTGGGATACCGAAAGTTTCTCCATGCAAATTTCAAGGTCCACAGCCCAATTCTGGAGATTGCTCCATATGTCTTTGGAATAGATACAGTGGTAAAATAAATGAATAAGGGTTTCTTTTCCTGACCACAGAGTACAGGAATCGGAATCGGTCCTACCCCACAGTTTCAGGAGATAATTTGTGTCTAGGATTTAATAGGATGATAATTCAGGAGATAATTCAGGATGATAATAAGGAGATAACAGTTTCAGGAGATAATTTGTGACTAAGATTTACTAGGATGATAATTCGGATCCTGTGAACTATTTGATACTGGAAATACTGCAGCTCAGTTTCGTTTGTAGTGATACATATATTGCTATAAATCGTAAACCATATTAACCCATTTATATTTAATTCCTCTTCCCATTTTTGCTGATTCTTATTAGGTTTTACCTCATGTTTTTCCAGTAATAATTTATATACAAATTTTACACAGTTTTGCCTGATCAATCTTGTATATATATCCAGCTCCATTAAACGTTTCATTTTTCACGAAATTTCCGCTTTTTATATAGTTCATTTTTTCCGTCGGTATGTTATGGATTATGGCACAGTGAAGAATAAAATCAGCCCCTTTGATTCCTTAGTTGTTTTGAAGTTCCTTGAACGAGAGGAGTGGTATGCCGTCCTCGTTTAAAAGATCACTACAAGAGACTGTTGAAGGCGGTATAGTTATTATTATTTCCCTCATTGCAAAATGCCCAAGCCTCGAGAGTGAGATTTTATTTACTAATGTACTAAGAAATCTTTGACTGTCGGATATTCTTTTGAACCACTTTATTTTTAAATAAGATGCAAAAGATTTTATGTGTATCATATTCAGTCCCACGTTACTTTTGTCTGAGATGATCGTTTTCCGTTTAATTTTATCAGGCTTCCCGTTCCATAAAAAGCTGAACAAGGTTTTTCCTAAATCAGTTATGAAAGATAAGTCAGGATCTGGCAGGACAGATAATAGATGCACTAAAAGTGGTATAACAAATGTTTTGATGATTGTGATCTTGCCTATCGGAGTCAAATTCCTTCTATAACAGCTTCCTAGAATTCTTTTAATTGACGCCAATTTTTCGTTATAATTTTTGTTAACGGTTACTGTTACCGTGGGGTAAAACCAGATTCCGAGTAATTTAAAACCTCCGGGATCCCAGTTGATTCTATAATGCGGGCAAAGCTTGACTGTACTTCCCTTTCTCCGTCCAATCCAGATAGGCGTGGATATATCCACATTTAACCGGAGACCAGACGAAGTTGCGAACATGTGCAGGAGACCCATGGCTCTTTCAAGTGACCCTCTAGATCCGTCCAATATAATAGTGTCGTCTGCATATTGTTGGATTTTTATTTCAGAGTTTTTAATTTTTATTCCCTGTATTGCGTTATCTTGTCTAATAGCAATGGAAAGTGTCTCGGCAACCAGGAGAAATTGCTTCCCCCTGTCGACAACCCCGATGGAGACTAAAGAATTCAGAAATAAATCCATTATTCGTGACACCGCTTTTTGATTGATTCTGGAAGGTTTTCATCCACCGGATTAAGTCAACTCCGAAATTGAAAGAAACAAGCGTTTTCTCGATGTAATCCCAGGAAACAGAGTCGAAAGCCTTCTCAAAATCTATTAAAAATAAAAGACCTGGTATGTAATTTTCCTCTGTGTAATTCATTAGATCAAATAAAAGTCTGGTAATTTCCCCGATAAAACGCCCCTTCATAAAACCGTTTTGCGCTTCGTCGATGATTGATGATAAAATTTCTCGGATTCTGTTGGCTATACTAGTAGATATAATTTTATAGTCTATGTTCAGTAGAGATATAGGGCACCAGTTCTTTAAGAATTTTCTGTTTCTTACCTTCTTTTGGCAAGCATGTAATATACCCTTGTTGTTGTAGGGTTGAAAGTGTTCCTGTTTCAAATGCCTGTTGAGCGGACCGTAAGACAACAATTCCAAGTTCTTCCCAGAAGCAAGAGTAAAATTCTGCAGGATATTCGTCCGAACCTGGCGATTTTCCAGTTTTCATTTGTCGAACAGCTTCAGTTAGTTCATCTAAAGTAAGCGGACCTTCACAGGAGAGTTTTTCTGCTTCTGTTAGTTTCACAGTGTGGTTTAAAAAGATACGATCATTTGATTCGGTTGTTTCCTGTCTCGCGCAATATAACTTCTCATAAAATTGTTTTAGTTCCTTGAAAATTCCGTCTGACTGATCCACGGTTCCGGTATTGGTTTCTATTTCTGATATGGTTTTGATTATGTTGTTTTTTTTTTCTCCAGAGAGCAGAAGTAGACAGAGGTTTTTTCCCCATTTTCAATCCAATTTGCTTTTGACCTAATTATAGCCCCTTCGACTTTCCAGTTCCTTGCTTCCTCAAGCTCTTTATTCTTTTGATCTAGGTTTTCTTTGCTTTTTTCCTTGTCTACCGTTGATGATTTGCATAGTTCATTTTCTAAAATAAGTATTTCATTTTCTATGTTCTTTTGTGCCCTTACTTTCTCCTTCTTCTTTGCTACCGAAAACGGGATAGTTACGCTCCTAATTTGTGTTTTGAGAAATTCAAAGAAAATTTGGTCGCTCATGTTCAAGTTTACATTCGCCAGGTCTTCAATATCACCCGACACGTAACATTTGGCAATTGCTTCTTTGATAGTTTGTTTTACCAATGTGATATACTCGGGATCGTCGAGAAGAGTTGTGTTAAACTTCCAATATCCTGGTCCGCGTGGGCAACGAGCAAAGCAATATTTGATGCTGACGAAAGCATGGTCGGACCGGTAGGATATTCCGATATCCGCCTTTGCACCTAAAATAACAATATCTTCTGAGATCCAAAAATAGTCAAGGCGACTCTGCTTAATGCCGTAGCATGTGTTTTGCCGCCAAGTAAAGCAGCGACATGTTGGATTTTGTGTTCTCCAGATGTCTTCTAGACCTAACCGTACTTTAACATCAAGGACTTCTAATCTGACTTTCGGGTTATTGATCCGCACATAGTTACTAGTGTCCACCGAGAAATCCTGAACTACATTCCAGTCGCCGAAGGTAAGGATCGTATCTTTTTCCATTTCTTTTATGGACTGAAAAAAGTTTTTATAAAATTCGGGGTCGTCGACATTGGGCCCATATACATTAGCTAGGGTTAGTTTTAGTGTCCTGTATAGTGATGTCTAGTACAATGTATCTGTCATCTTGAACTTGTTTAGATTGATGAAAAGTAACATCGATGTTGTCTCTGAACAATATGGCGACACCTGTGCTGTTTGATTTTCCGTGACTATAGAAAGGTGTGTACTTCTGACCCCAGTCCCTCTCCCACGAGACCTCTGTTTCTGTAGAGCCATGGGTCTCCTGAACACAGATAATACCGCATTTTTTTTTCTTTTTAAGCCAATGAAACAAGTCGACCCGCTTCTTCTGATCAGAGTGGAGCCATCTGACGTTCATACTGAGTAAAGTTACGCCACTGAAGACTGGTAAACGACACAAACATATTCATGTATACCGATGGGTTTCAACAAGATGTTATTTGTTCCCAGCTTTGTTAGTAAAACAGGACAGGCAGTTTACAACATAAGACAGTAAAAACAACATTCCACAGCAAACACGGAAAAAATTGGTGGCTTGACCCGCGCCAAAATATAATTATAATTCTCACCATGACAGTTGTGAGATCGGTTATATACATAGTCCCTCTAATAAATGAGAGTTCACATGCTTAAACCATTTCAGAAGATTCTCATTGAATAGAGAACGGAATGATGAGAGTAATGGGCGTATATTATTTCTAATCGATACTGTGTATATTTAATTTATAATTAATAAAATTTGTATCATAGTGAAAGGCCATAGATAAGCGTATTAAAATATCCTTATTAGGCGATCCTCGTAACGACCCTGATGAAGTAGAAAGAATGGAACGCGCACTGATTTTTGTCATTTGCGACAGCATAAGATTTGCTTAAAAACCACGTTAATTAATTGTCTATGCCAGAACTCCCTCGGAAATACTGCTGAGGTATTGCAGCATGTTTGTGGTATAAGTTTAATATCTGGAGCAGTTTAACTTGAAAACCTAATGTTCCCAAAAATCGGGTCACGTTCACAAACAAATACACACGCGGTTCAACCGTTATTTCGTCAATTTACTTGGCACGTCGTTACTTCCTGGCTATGGCAGGGATTTATGTGAACAATAGACCTATTTCTTATACTCACAAACAGTTGGCCAGACGAGGCGTACTTACAAGGCCTATTGTTGTCTCATCAATAGGTGGACTGAACTGTGTACATTATATGAATTAGTGCTGAGCACGGTTGGTAGTCCCTCATTTTGTGTTTGCAAGAGAACACAGTGATCGTGAGCAAGCTTGGCCTAGAAAGTTCACTCAAATCATGCATTTAAGGCCAAGATACTACTTAAAATTTTAAACTTATCTAACATATTCAGATTTTGTTTTCGGTTGGTTTGACAAAGTTGGCCAGATTTTCATATCTTGCCGTGCAGATTTGATAAGAGGAAACATATACATTTAATATTGATAATGATACCGACTAAAAGAATATTGGACAATACATACTTTGTACAAGACATACATGTATAGCAGAGGCAATTCAAACCAGCCCATATCCAAACTGACACATGTGCGAGGGCTTTCTTCAGGAAAACACACTTATAATTTAATGACAACAAAATAATAAATTTGCTGCAGTATCGATATGTTAACACGACTGATATGTTCACGATACAAAGTGGTCTGGGCTGGTTTGACTTTAGTATCTAGGTTCCTTGACACAATTGACACAAAAAATCTTATTCCACATATTGACATTATATTAGCAATGCGACAAACACTCCGGTAGCGCAATGCGTAAACCATATGATAAACCTACCAAAACTGCCACGCATAATCGCCAGGAACAAAAAAGTCAATACGGATCTTAACGGATGATGATAAACAGACATTTAGCTGCCTTTTCAGTTTTATCCGATTTTCAATATTACGGCATTAAGACTCATATGTATGGCTATATATGGCCGTATCTCTTTTGCAGTGCTGATTTTGGTTAGCTGAGTTATGTATTCTATTCTTGAATAGATGTCGAACAGTAAATATAACAGTGCAGTATGAATACAAATAAAAACCTGATTTTCAATCAGTTCAAACCAGCCCTGAAGAAACTAGCAGGAATATAAGCTGACTGATATGCTTATATGTTCATGTTCATGTTTCTTTATGTTCCATTTCTGTGAACAGCTATATTATGGACAGAGAGAGCATTTTATGGGTTTGCACCAGTATGTGTCCTTTCATGATCCTTCAGGCTCCCTTTATGTGAACAGCTATATGGACAGAGAGAGCATTTTATGACTTTGCACCAGAATGTGTCCTTTCATGTCGCCCAAGGTGTCCTTTACGTGAACAGCTATATGGACAGAGTGAGCACTTATATGGCTTTTCACCAGTATGTGTCCTTTCATGTACCTTTACGTCCCATTTCTTTGAACAGCTATATGGACAGAATGAGCAGCTGTATGGCTTATCACCAGTATGTGTTCTTTCATGTACCTTTACGTACCATTTCTTTGAACAGCTATATGGACAGAGTGAGCAGCTGTATGGCTTATCACCAGTATGTGTTCTTTCATGTTCCTTTAGGTTCCCTTTATGTGAACAGCTATATGGACAGAATGAGCATTTATATGGCTTTTCACCAGTATGTGTCCTTTCATGTTTCTTTAGGCCATTTTTTTGGGAACAGCTATATGGACAAAGTGGGCATTTGTATGGCTTTTCACCAGTATGTACCCTTTCATGTCTATTTAGGTCTACTTTTTGTGAACAGCTATATGGACAGAGTGAGCATTTGTATGGCTTTTCACCAGTATGTGTTCTTTCATGATCCTTCAGTCTCCCTTTATGTGAACAGCTATATGAACAGAATGAGCATTTGAATGGCTTTTCACCAGTATGTGTCCTTTCATGTTTCTTTAGGCTCACTTTATGTGAACAGCTATATGAACAGAATGAGCATTTGAATGGCTTTTCACCAGTATGTGTTCTTTCATGTCTCTTTAGATTTACTTTATTTGAACAGCTATATGTACAGAGTGAGCATTTATATGGCTTATCACCAGTGTGTGTCCTTTCATGTTCCTTTACGCTCCCTTTCTGTGAACAGCTATATGGACAGAGTGAGCATTTATATGGCTTTTCACCAGTATGTGTCCTTTCATGGCCCTTCAGGTTCCCTTTCTGTGAACAGCTATATGGACAGTGTGAGCATTTATATGGCTTGTCACCAGTATGGGTCCTTTCATGACCCTTCAGGCTCCCTTTTTGTGAACAGCTATATGGACAGAGTGAGCATTTGTATGGCTTTTCACCAGTATGTATTCTTTCATGATCCTCTCGGTTCACTTTACCTGAACAACCTTGTGGACAAAGTGAGCATTTGTATGGCTTTTCACCAATGTGTGTTATTTCATGATTTCGTATGTCTCCTTTCTGTGAAAAGCCATTTAGACAGAGCGAACATTTGTATGGCTTTTGACAAGTATGAACTCTGTCAGCTGTCGTTCTTCCTGTATTGTCCGTTTCTGGATTCCAAAATCTCAAAGATTCGTTGGGCAGTTTTGTCGTCTCTGAAGTCTTGACTTTTATCATGTACATGGCCACAGGAAAAGGTCTATCAGAGAGAAAATCATCGACACGTGTCTGCTCGTCATCAGAACACTTCTTGACAAAACACTAAATCAAAGAGACAAAATAGTCAGCCTTATTTTTATATCAACACATCTTTCCACTTCAATATGGTAAGTTATTAAATAGATCTTCGAAAATCTGTTTGCAAAATCACATGAAGTTTGTGAATTCAATATAAACTTCTAGCATACTCCACCATGAGTCTTTAGAACCGTATCCAAAAGCTGTTGTTCCATTTGATTCAAACCAGATCTCAAAACAAACTGAGGAGGGAGCAGATCCTCCGCCAAGTAGCCTGTTTGAGAGCATACAGCAATTATTCTTCAAATATCTCCTCAAATGTAACTCGGAAAGTGGATATGTGTATGTGGAAGGGGACATTTATCTGGAATTGTTGAGACAAATTGAGGAGGTTTGGGAAGCAGTGATGGATAGTGTAACACTGAAATGCAAGTCTGCAGTTGTTTATGGAATTTTGGATGGTGAAGCTTATGAATATATGGGTGGTATAGATCTCAAGATATCGCATTCACAACACAGATAGGTACAATATGGGAGAGTGAAATCCAAGACGGCCAATGGCAGTCATATTGGATTACATACTACTTCAATGAAAATCAACACCAATGGCCGTCTACTGACGCGAAACAACTTCTCAAGCTTGAAGTCAATTGGACAAGTTGTTCTCAAGATACCGCGTTCACAAGACAAGACGGGCGGAATCCAAGATGGTCAATGGCAGCCATCTCGGATTACATACCATGAAGCACCTTATTAAGTTTGAAGTCAATTGGACAAATTAATCTCAAGATATCGTGTTCACAAGATGCAGGGTGGACGCAATCCAAGATGGTCAATGACAGCCATCTTGAATTACATACTACTTCAATGAAAATCAATACAAAATGGCCGTCTAACTGATGTGAAGAACCTTCTCAAGTTTGAAGTCAATTGGGCGAACTGTTCTCGAGATACCGCGTTCACAGTATGTGGGACGGACGGGCGGATGGAAGAACGGAAGGCCGGACGGACGGCTAGCATTTTCGTGGCGAAGGACAATAACGCTCACCGTCTCGCATGTCGATGAGTTTACATGCTTAAGATTCGGGCACAAGAACCGGTTTTTTGTGTTGAAAGACCTAGCTGTCGGCAGATCAAGTTCAAACGTCTGGTCCGTCTCACTTTGCGGGGAGGGTAAAACTAGTGTACGGTATATTTCTCTAGAAACCGTGATGATAAAGATTAATAAAATTTAGATATATCGACCAATTCCAGTAAATATTTCTCTCTTCACGAGGTCAACCGATCATTCCCACATAGTTGTGACCTAAGCTTGATGTTTTAGACATACATTGGTCAGTACTCAGAACATGGAATTGAGGGTGTTGATGCCAGATCTTCATAAGTGACAAGTAGGATGGGGAGCGACTTTCGTAGATTTGGTTTTAATCTAATCAACAACTGTGTTTCACGGCTTACCGGTAATTGTTCACATGGATCATGCTCAACACCACCTTGTGGTTCTCCCACCGCATACTGGGCTGTTGGTTCTGTCTTCACTATTACATCTACCGCTTCCATAGATTCATTTGCAGACTGCCGGTACGTTATCCCATCATCTTGCATCAATGATCCTGTCACGTGATCAAGAGGTTCCAGTTTCACTGATAAGTCTTCCATTGTCCTCTCAATTATGACAGATAATGCAGTCCCACTGAAATAAAAACACGACAATCATCTTTTATTAGTGGCTTAAAGGAGAAATATTCGGTAATTCAGTTTAAACGTCACATCTCAACTACTAGATTATTTTACCAAAGAATAATGTCATAAAAGACACAAAAGGGATATGGTGAAAAATAATTCAATTTCTTCGTCTTCCTCTTGCCGTGCTGTCACAAGGCGAACATTTCGTTTTTTTCTTTCATAATATTTTTCTCTTTTTTTTTTTAAATCAACCAATAAAATGTAGCCATATAAAAATATCATTGACCACACGCTAACAACCTGCACTCCGCGTCAATCAGCCAATGGAATATAGCCACATAATCTTTGACGATTACAGCTCTTTAGAGTTTTGGATTGCAATATCGTAATATATTTCCAGAGCTACTAAACGAAACACTGAAGTACTATTTTTGTTTATATTTTATTTATATCTTTTTATTTACAATCGGCATAATAAGTTGTCTATATTACTATAAGAACCGGCATGAAATGCCCGTCCGTATGTCTGTCTGTCTCTCTGTCAGACATAGCGTCCGCTGACACTCTTGAAAGTGTTTGAGCCACCAAACATGGTACACATATACTACACCTACAGGATGGTGCCCTGCAAGCGTCAGATTCGACAGTCAGTAGCTAGCCATCGTCCAAATTGTTTTTTTCAGATGTTCTGAGTATATAAATACGAGCCACCAAACTTGGGAAACAAATGCTAAGTGACAGTACCCACATGATGGTACCACATAAGCATCAGATTCGACATTGAGTAGCTAATCATCGGCCAAATTGTTTTTCTCTGTATTCTGCCGTTGTAAGGGATCTTCTTGAAATTGGGGCATACTAGGAACTGACATAAGGCATTCCAAACAGAGTGGCATGGTGCGCCGTGTTGGAACTCCTAGGAACTCTATGCTATACAAGTTGGAATTCGGCAGACAAAGGATGGCTTATGGAACTGCCCAACTGAACTCTAATCCATCCACATCAGAACACCAAATCGGGCATGGTGTATCCCATTTGTATAATCGGCATATGCCATCCCTACCGGGGAACTCAGTTCCTTATTTGAAGAAGCTCCCTAATTGGTTTAAAACCGTCAAACTTGGTACACATAATACGAGATAATGCATATATGATGGTATCATATAAGCGTTAGATTCGAAATTCAGTAGCTAGCCTGAAATGTCCGTATTTATGTCTCTCACAGATAGCGTCCCTTGACAGCCTTGCAAGCGGTCTAGAGCCACCAAACTTGGTACACACATAATACGAGACAATGTCTACATGATGGTATCATATAAGCGTTAGATTCGACATACAGTATTTGAAATGTCCGTATTTATGTCTCTCACACATAGCGTCCGTTGACACCCCACCTTCACCACGTCAAGGTTTTCATGTGCGAGCTGAAGGCGAAACCTTGATCAACTTGCATAGCAAACCGCGTATCGCCCACATTGGTTTATACAACGTTTATTACACAAAGTAATTGGAGCACAGTGAGCGCAGCTCATTAGTGTGTCTCCCAAAATAAATTGCTTTGTCAGAAAAAACGTTGCGGTTGCAAATACATATATAACAATTGTTCTTTACAGAAAACATTGTAATATGGTGGGTATATATACTTGATGAGCAGCTTGCCGGTTATAGTGCTGTAATTCGGTATTACAATGGCTTGATACAGCGAAGTACAAAAGTAAAAGGCATACTAGCAGGGTGTCGTCAGCTATGATCAGTGTCCGTGCGAGTTAGCCACCCGATGAAATGAATTGAACAAGTTGGAGCCCGCGGCCTATATTAGTCCATTCTTTTTGTTTCCTCAATAAAAGCGCCAACGTGAATTTGTATATTAATATTTTCCTGCTCGGTTTTATTGCTATCGCCCTGTAAGAAGATTGTGACATGGGACTGAATGAACATTACTGTAGATGGTAGACAAGTTTGCAAACATTTTTTGGCGCGGAACAGTGAATAAGGGGCAATCAAGCAAAAAATGTGTGGCTGTCTCATCGCGGAAGCCACATTCCAGTGACGTGACCTAGAAAAACTGATGGTAAAATACGTTTGGGTTTTACTTTCTCTGTTAAACTATTCGCTGATACCGAATGTAAAATATTTAACCCGAGCACGCATAACAATAAAATATTAATGGATAGACAAGTGAAATTTTATAGAAATCCTTGCGTTTCAATCCAATTCAAATCCTTCATTGGGAAGGTAAGGTCGGATACAATTTCGCGGACCGTCAGTAGTAGGGTAAACGTAAATTGCCGGAAAACCCCCCCACTGCGCATGCGCGAGAAAAAAAATGGGGAGGTTTTGTGGCGGTATTGGGGGGGTGTGCGCAGGAGTGTTGTGCGCAGGTATGACGTCACTTCCGGTTGGGGTGAATGGGGCGTGACCTTGGGGCATGTATTTCTCCGCGGTGATGCGGTCTGGCGGTGATGCGGTCTGCCTCCGCGGACCGAAAGTAGTCCCAAACCCGTGGGTTTTCGTGGAAGTGTTCGGCAATCTGTAGGGACCGCTAGTGGACCGATGGGGTCGAGTGAGGTATCCAAGTGAAGCTTAGGGGAGGGGGCATTTGATGGGCTGGTTGTGGGGTTGAAATATCGTCATTCTGCGCATGCGCGGTGGCCCAAGGGTATGGAAATAGACGTTTTGGAGCCAGGGGAGTCCCTAATGGGCCGATGGAGTTGAGTGAGGTATCAAAGTGAAGCTTAGGGGAGGGGGCATTTGACGGGCTGGGTGTGGGGTTGAAATATCGTCATTCTGCGCATGCGCGGTGGCCCAAGGGTATGGAAATAGACGTTTTGGAGCTAGGGGAGTCCCTAATGGGCCGATGGAGTTGAGTGAGGTATCAAAGTGAAGCCTAGGTGAAGGGGCATCTGACTGGACTAGCGGGTTTGAACTAGCGTCATTCTGCGCATGCGCGATAGTGGAAATAGCCGTGTTGGGAGCTAGGTGAGTTACTACTGGTCCGATGGGGTCGAGTGAGGTATCAAAGTGAAGCCTATGTGAGGAGGCATGTGACTGGACTAGTGGCTCGAGCGTTGTCACCATTCTACGCATGCGCAGGCAGGGAATTGTGGGAAAAGTGTATGGACATAGACGTTTTGGGATGTAGGTGAGCCACGAGTGGGCCGAATGGATCGAGTGGGGTATCCATGTGAAGCATTCGTGAAGGGGCATGTGATGGGCTGTGTGTGGGATTGAACTAGCGTCATTCTGCGCATGCGCGGTGGCCCCAGGGTATGGACATAGACGTTTTGGGAGCTAGGGGAGCCCCTAATGCACCAATGGAGTTGTATGAGGTATCCATGTGAAGCATTCGTGAAGGGGCATCTGATGGGCTGGGTATGGGGTTGAAATAGGGTCATTCTGCGCATGCGCGGTGGCCGAAGGGTATGAAAATAGCCTTTTTGGGGCTAGGGGAGCCCCTAGTGGACCGATGGGGTCGAGTGAGGTATCAAAGTGAAGCATTCATGAAGGGGCATCTAATGGACTGGGTGTGGGTTGAATTAGGGTCATTCTGCGCATGCGCGGTGGCCCAAGGGTATGAAAATAGACGTTTTGGCATCTAGGGGAGCCCCTAATGGTCGAATGGGGTCGAGTGAGGTATCAACGTGAAGCCTAGGTGAAGGGGTATTTGATGGCTGGGTGGGTGCATGTAAAATTTTTCCTGAAAAAAAAATACGGAACACGGACTTTATCGAAAAACCTGGGAAAATGCCTATATGGGGTATGAGGGGTATATAGGTCGCCGGGCTTAACGGGGCCTGTCTATCAATAGAGTTATCTCCCCCTAGTTCCAGGGTGGGTGTATGTAAAAATTTTCCTGAAAAAATACGGAATACGGACTTTATCCTAAATTACGGGAAAATGCCTATATGGGGTATGGGGGGTATAGGACCATCCTGGGAAACGTACTTCTATGCATTTGCGGTAGGGTTGTGGGGTCTCGTTTTACTCGTCTCGTCATTTAGAACATGATAAGTGTCCCCGTGCGAATCGGTGAAATTTTTGAAAAAGTACGATATAGCCTCATATAGTCCCATACATATAGGTTCAATGTTTGTCCCCCTGGGAAACGTACTTCTATACATTTGCGGTAGGGTTGTGGGGTCTCGTTTTACTCGTCTCGTCATTTAGAACATGATAGGAAGTGTCCCCGCGCGAATCGGTGAAATTTTTGAAAAAAGTCACCGAGCCCCATATAGACCCATACTGGGGTATAGGTTCAATGTTTATCCTACTGGGAAACCCACTTCTATGCATTTGCGGTAGGGTTGTGGGGTCGCGTTTTACTCGTCTCGTCATTTAGAACATGATAGGAAGTGTCCCCGTGCGAATCGGTGAAATTTTTGAAAAAGTACGATATAGCCTCATATAGTCCTATACTGAGGGTATAGGATCGATGTTTGTCCCCTGGGAAACGTACTTCTATGCATTTGCGGTAGGGTTGTGGGGTCGCGTTTTACTCGTCTCGTCATTTAGAACATGATAGGAAGTGCGAATCGGTGAAATTTTTGAAAAAGTACGATATAGCCTCATATAGTCCCATACTGAGGGTATAGGACCGATGTTTGTCCCCCTGGGAAACGTACTTCTATGCATTTGCAGTAGGGTTGTGGGGTCTCGTTTTACTCGTCTCGTCATTTAAAACATGATAGGAAGTGTCCTCGTGCGAATCGGTGAAATTTTTGAAAAAGTACGATATAGCCTCATATAGTCCCATACTGAGGGTATAGGACCGATGTTTGTCCCCCTGGGAAACGTACTTCTATGCATTTGCGGTAGGGTTGTGGGGTCGCGTTTTACTCGTCTCGTCATTTAGAACATGATAGGAAGTGTCCCCGTGCGAATCGGTGAAATTTTTGAAAAAGTACGATATAGTCTCATATAGTCCCATACTGAGGGTATAGGACCGATGTTTGTCCCCCTGGGAAACGTACTTCTATGCATTTGCGGTAGGGTTGTGGGGTCTCGTTTTACTCGTCTCGTCATTTAGAACATGATAGGAAGTGTCCCCGTGCGAATCGGTGAAATTTTTGAAAAAGGACGATATAGCCTCATATAGTCCCATACTGAGGGTATAGGAACGATGTTTGTCCCCCTGGGAAACGTACTTCTATGCATTTGCGGTAGGGTTGTGGGGTCTCGTTTTACTCGTCTCGTCATTTAGAACATGATAGGAAGTGTCCCTGTGCGAATCGGTGAAATTTTTGAAAAGTACGATATAGCCTCATATAGTCCCATACTGAGGGTATAGGATCAATGTTTGTCCCCCTGGGAAACGTACTTCTATGCATTTGCGGTAGGGCTGTGGGGTCTCGTTTTACTCGTCTCGTCATTTAGAACATGATAGGTAGTGTCCCCGTGCGAATCGGTGAAATTTTTGAAAAAGTACGATATAGCCTCATATAGTCCCATACTGAGGGTATAGGACCGATGTTTGCCCCCCCTGGGAAACGTACTTCTGTGCATTTGCGGTAGGGTTGTGGGGTCTCGTTTTACTCGTCTCGTCATTTAGAACATGATAGGAAGTGTCCCCGTGCGAATCGGTGAAATTTTTGAAAAAGTACGATATAGCCTCATATAGTCCCATACTGAGGGTATAGGACCGATGTTTGTCCCCCCTGGGAAACGTACTTCTATGCATTTGCGGTAGGGTTGTGGGGTCTCGTTTTACTCGTCTCGTCATTTAGAACATGATAGGAAGTGTCCCCGTGCGAATCGGTGATATTTTTGAAAAAAGTCACCGAGCCCCATATAGACCCATACTGGGGTATAGGTTCAATGTTTATCCTACTGGGAAACCCACTTCTATACATTTGCGGTAGGGTTTTGGGGTCTCGTTTTACTCGTCTCGTCATTTAGAACACGATAGGAAGTGTTGCGGAGCGAATTGGTGAAATTTTTGAAAAAAGTCACCGAGGCCTGGGTAGGCCCATAGGCCTATACTGCATGGCTATGGGTGTATAGGCCCATACGGGGTGGACATGTTGGAGTCTAGGTGGGCCACTCATGGTCCAATGGGGTCGAGTGAGGTCTTATTTTGAAGCTCTCGTGGAGGAGCACTTGACTACACTAATGGTTCGTCCGTGTTCAATAGTCTGCGCATGCGCAGTCCGGCCGTAGTATAGAAAACAGGCATTTTGGGTGCTATGTAGGGGTGTGTTTGGGTTAGAGATGAGCTAATCACGGTTCGAATGGGTCGTGTGAGGTGTCAAAGTGAAGCTTGTGTGGGGTAGAGTCAGAATGGTGTGTCTTTGAATGCATGTCGCGTTAATCTGCGCATGCGCAGTTGGTTGTAGTAAGTAAAGTGGCCATTTTGGGGCAGCGAAGGAAGTTATTTGGGGTCGAGATGGGCTAATCACGGTTCGAATGCGTCCTGAAAGGTGTCATCTTGTAGTTCTCGGGGTGTACACTCCGATTTGAGGGATGTTCGCGTCATCTGTGACGTCATCGGTGACGTCATCGGTACGAGTAGTAGCGAAAGTGGCCATTTTCGGGCAGTACATGAAGGTATTTGGGGTCGAGATGGGCTATTCACGGTTCGAATGCGTCCTCGGAAGGTGTCATCTTGTAGTTCTCGGGGTGTACATTCCGATTTGAGGGATGTTCGCGTCATCTGTGACGTCATCGGTGACGTCATCGGTACGAGTAGTAGCGAAAGTGGACATTTTCGGGCAGTACATGAAGGTATTTGGGGTCGAGATGGGCTATTCACGGTTCGAATGCGTCCTGGAAGGTGTCATCTTGTAGTTCTCGGGGTGTACATTCCGATTTGCGGGGTGTCCGCGTCATCTGTGACGTCATTGATGACGTCATCGGTACGAGTAGTAGCGAAAGTGGACATTTTGTGGGTGCGTGAGGGTGAGTTTGGTGTAGAGATGCACCATCCTTAGTCCGAATGCGTCGTGTGAGGTGTCATTTTGTAGCTCTCGGGGTGTACATTCCGAATTGAGGCATGTCCGAAGCATCTGTGACGTCATCGATGACGTCATCAGTAGGAGTATTAGCGAAAGTGAGCCTTTTTGGGGCAGTGCAGGAAGGTATTTGGTGTAGAGATGGACCATCCGCGTTGCGAATGCGTCGTGTGGGGTATCATGTTGTAGCTCTCGGAGTATAGACCTGATTTCAGGCATATTTATAGCATCTGTGACGTCATTGGTGACGTCATTAGTACAAGTTGTAGCGAAAGTGGGCCTTTTTTAGCAGTGAAGGATGTTATTTGGTGTAGAGATGGACCATCCGCGGTCCAAATGGACCGTGTGAGGTGTCATCTTGTAGCAACGCCCACCAACACCATTCTTAATGCTTCAACGCCCTGGTGAAACAGCTCAGAAGCTCTGATATTCCATGGAATTGTCACTAATTCTTCGAAATGCGGTGATGCCCGTCAACGCCCGTCGTTACACCTTAACACTCTAACATAACGCCATGATATAGACCAGAGAGAGAACAACAACAGCAACAACAACAGCAACAACAACAAGGATGACACATGAGAGAACAACAACAACAAGAAGTTTTTTTCATATAGTTTATTTTCCCCAATGTTACATCATACCCACGCTGGGGAGCCGCGTTGGGTATATTTACAATTCAAGAAGATTCTTATCCAATCAGAGGCCACCATTTGCATGTTTCATATTCGTTCCTGTCCGTTAGATGTATTCGTGTCCAATCAGAAGTCTCCATTTCAGAAAGTGCCATCTGAACCGTTTATTCTAATCATCGTCGGGCAGGCCAGGATACCGTGGAGGCAACATATCCTCAGATAGTTGTTTGCGCATTCTGAGTATCTATCAGTGCATGGGTGAATACTTTCATCCGATGGAGGTGGTGGTCAGTTTAACCACGAAGAACGCAACATTGGTCATTATCTCCACTATCCACTTGGTGTTACAATTCAAGAAGACTTGTCCAATCAGAGGCCACCCTTTGCATCTGTCATATTCGTTCCTGTCCGTTAGATGTATTCTTGTCCAATCAGAAGTCTTCATTTCAGAAAGTTCCATCTTCGGCCATGTTCGCTTTGAACCGTTTATTCTAATCATCATCGGGCAGCCCAGGATACCGTTGAGGCAACATATCCTGAGATAGTTGCTTGTGCATTCTGAGTATCTATCAGTGCCTGGGTGAATACATTCACCCGATGGGTTGGTCGGTCAGCTTGGTCACGAAGAACGTAACATTGGTCACACTGTCCACTGTCCACTTGGTGTTGGGGCGTTGCAACCGGGCCCATTCCAAGGGATCCACGGTGTTCAGTTTCTCCAGCATCGTCTCTAGCGACACTCGTTTAATGATGGTAAACGGTTGGTCAAATACCTGGATGTTACTGCTCGGGTAAAAGTATCGGGCTTGGACTGTCTCTTTATGCTGCAGCACATAACCAAACGCCAGATTCAATTTGAAGGCCGTAGTTTGATCTTTGAAGATGGCTTCTACGTAGCTACGTAGACGGGCGAGGTCGGTCAGTCGGAAATTGTAGATATCTTGAATAGGGCGATGACGGTGGAAACAGTGCCGTATCATGGACCAATGGCGCCGATATATGTCACTCACTGGATGGGCGCCCTGTAAGAGATCGCTAGGAACATTTATGGGCTCGTCCAGAAAATGTTCGATGTTGTCAGGCGTATGACTCGAAACCGTAACGTTGGGGTCCGGCTGGATATCCAGGCCCTCCTGGACCGTGGGAATAGGGAGGCTCTTCGTCATCGCATCACCAGTGGCGTTCGTCTCTCCGGGTTCATCTTCACTGGGTCTGACCTTCCGCGGCCCCTCTTTAGTGGAAAGTTGTCGCCCAAACCGTAGAGACGGGGCATGCATCAAACGTTGGTGATGTCTAAACCGACTGGGTCGTTTGAAGAGTCGACCACAATCATTACATAGTACCGTCGCACCCGCGTGGAGTACCCTCTCATGACGCAGTAAATGATCCTTCCGATTGAATGACCGTGCGCAGATTATACAAGTATACCGGGCATCGTTGTGAATGGAGGCCTCGTGGCGTCGTAACTTATCTAGACGAGTAAACAGCTTCTGGCAAGTTGTGCAAGTGAACATCTTGGTGGTTGACAGAGTGTCTGATGAAACGTCCAGGCCGCTTCCCCTTTATAGCACGCTAGCTGGTGATCTATTTTTAGCACACTCAGTTCAACTATCCCCAAGTCGAGGGCCGAGCCTTGACATCTTCGGTAACATCCGTGTCTCTTCGGTCACCTCCGTACCGTCAACGATCAACATGTAGACATATAGAGTATGTACGGTATGTTATGGTATTCATCAGTGCATGAGTGACGCATTCAGCCGATGGGAGTGGTCGGTCAGCTTGGTAACGAAAAACGTAACATTGGTCACACTCTCCACTGTCCACTTGGTGTTGGGGCGTTGTTGTTGGGCCCATTCCAAGGGATCCACGGTGTCCAGTTTTTCCAGCATCGTCTCTAGCGACACTCGGTTAATGATGGTAAACGGTTGGTCAAATACCCGGATGTTACTATTCGGGTAAAAATATCGGACTTGGACTGTCTCTTTATGCTGCAGCACATAACCAAACACCAGATTCAATTTGAAGGTCGTAGTTTGATCTTTGAAGATGGCTTCTACGTAGCTACGTAGACGGGTGAGGTCGGTCGGTCAGTCGGAAATTGTAGATATCTTGAATAGGGCGATGACGGTAGAAACAGTGCCGGATCATGGGCCAATGGCGCCGATAAATGTCACTCACTGAATGGTCTTCGTGTAACAGATCGCTGGGAACATTTATGGCTTCGTCCACGAAGTGTACTTTGCCCTCCACGTCGTACAAAATCTGGCCCAAGGTCTTGTCGTCGGAATTTGACTGTTGAATTAGGGCGACATTATCATCGGCCCTCG